>JASJUZ010000757.1:0-225748 GCA_037159825.1 Tupiocoris notatus | reverse complement strand
TGAAAATTCAAGAATGAAGATAGTCTTCATCGTTTGGTCGGAAGTGTGGAATTTTTTTTGTCGGATATTCGAATTCAACATGCCTTGAAACGTGAAACATCAAATTTTAAGGGGGTAGAACTTTTTTTTCTTGGGCGATTACAGTGGTTTATTAACCAAAATGATCTGAACAAAATAAACCTGAATACAAAAATCATAACAATTTAGTTGGCATTGCAATACGACTGAAACAACAATGGATCAGAGTCAATATCCGGTAGTAAAACGGCGTTAATTAAAACAAAACAACCAAATATTAGGAAAATATTTGCAAGTGCATTGTAAGTGCATTCTGTACAGCAACAATCCAAGTCAATCCATGCAAGAATGAAAGCTAATAATTGGAATTGATTTTTACTGGATGAAACACCACAGTGATTCGAAAAAGAGAATCACATAAACACCTGTAAGCAATTACTCAAGTTTTAAAATCTGATGAGTAAGGAAGCAGTCTTTCACCAAGCGAGTTAGGTAGGTACCTAGATTGCCTTATCTGATTTATGGCTAGATTATTTTCAAGCAGAGGTTGGCCAAAGTTCCATGTCCTACTAGGGATTTTAGCTACTCGCTACTCGGAAGACAGGTTAACGCAAGCCCATGATAAGAAACATCATACCAATAATGAAAAAAACAAAAACCAACAACAAATGAAAAAACAACAACCAATAATGAAGTATTGAGTATTCAGGCACATAAAACTCAAATTCAGTAAGTATGGAAACTAGTTTAACCAATACGCGGATGCATAACACTGAGGTCCACTAAGCCACACCAAGCACGAGTAAAATAAATTATTGTACTTCTCAATTTAACGTCCGAGTGGATCCTTTTCTTCCACGATTCCAACAGCAGTGTTTGTAGGCTATCCAGTCCAATTCCCGAGTGATAGAATCAATCTAATACGATTGTCAATAGATTACAAGTAATTCCAACGTGTTTTCTGCTTATAAATGAGATGCTGCAACCTGACAGACATAACTTAGCAGCCTGTCACTCTTTCAACCCTCAACACACAAGTAATCAGCAGTTCCTCAAGGGACTATTTCCACGAGTAAATTTCTATAATCAAATCCAACGTTGGCACAGACTTACCAATATCAACTGAAACAACTTGTATATTTGTATATCTTGTCTTGTGGGTACCTCATAAAAGAGTCGGTAGTAAGCTAAAAACTGGGGTAACAACGGGCAGAATTTGCAAGGATGAAAACATTACATCTTATGTAGTAATAGCATTAGAAAACTGTTGGCAATGATTTCCTGCAACAATTCTTTGCCCAACATTTTGTTTTAAATGAGCATCAACAACATTCAACCAAAAATTGACTTTTGAAAAGGAAAGTGCTCAAATCCCTAGCCTTTGGAGGGCGTCTTTCAACAGGAAAGGTCCAAGGATTAGGGAAAGAGAAGTTTCACAATACCTTGTTGAAGAATCTTGAAGGCGAGCAATGCTGCATTTTTATCAATGAACTCCAATTGAAATATATCGCCCTTTTGTGCGATTTTACTGATAGAACGAGCATCAACGCATTGGAGTCTGAGAAGATTTTTAACCTGATATTGGCTGTACGTGTCAACCAATGGCCCCAGACACAGCGTTCTGGTCTGCTGAGAGAATTTCAACATAATTAGACAATTGCCTAGAAGGATTTCATCAAAATTGGAGCCTTTCATGAAAATCAGGTATATTTGAAAAGTTGAATCTTTTGCTAAATTACACAGAGATTGATCCAGCACTAACACAACATCCAACTGGGATTCTGAAAATTCTCAATTCGATCGTTCTATAAAAGTGTAGCTATACTAAGAGTTGTCCGCTATTGAGGTATCGAATCATTTAATGAAACCATAAACTCCAGACTAACTGAATAAGTGGAGGTGCTAAAATTTACTTTAGGTATATAGTCTTCGCCAAAATATTTTCTGACGAGAGAAAATACATTACCTTGTCGAAACCCTTTGACGACGGGGACGTAGACCAATCGACCCTTAATCCTTGCCATCCGCCGAAATTCGGACTGATAAGAGCTCTGCGGCCCATTGCTGCTGACCTATGGTCCTCGAAATCCACAAAACAGAATTGCTTCGAACGATTTGCTTTGGGGGATAAGAGAATCACTCGTTGAATCCCATCAACAAATCTACTGAAGACATTGAAGATTTCAGTTTGGGTAACATTGGGTGGAAGGTTACCTGAAAAAATTTGAAAGGAAAATTAGGGATTCAAAAATTGGAAAAGAGCACACTTGACAACAACTGTGGAACCGAAAACTTCATTTGAAAGGGGAGCTTGCATAGGTCAGAAAATCGGCTTTTTTTACAGTAGGTAATAGATTTATTGCCCAGCAATTAAATGACCACTTCGTAAAATTATTTGAGCCCCATGGTGGAAAAAAAACGAAGAAGGAAAGAAAAGATGGGTCAATTTGAATCGCCCGGGTGATGACGTGAGGCTCGTTGGAGATCGTGAGGCAGAACTCTAGCGGAGCTTGATTACACTAATCTCTACATTCGTTGTTATCCAAGAAGTGCAATCAAGCGGCGCAAGAGAGCTTGGGACCACATACATGATGCAAAGTCCCTAGCTTCTCCTGGTGTAGGACAGGTTTCACTGAATCTAGCAGCGGTTGAGTAGCTGATT
Source organism: Tupiocoris notatus (assembly GCA_037159825.1). Classification (NCBI taxonomy): domain Eukaryota; kingdom Metazoa; phylum Arthropoda; class Insecta; order Hemiptera; family Miridae; genus Tupiocoris; species Tupiocoris notatus. Next base: position 223,068 of record JASJUZ010000757.1, on the reverse strand, counting down.
TGATTTGGCATTCGCCGATTGGCCATTCAGAGATGGCGTAGATCCAGTTGGGTTAGCCTTGGTTGCCAGCCATAATTTCGATTTTCACCAGTTTCCCTTCAGAACTCATTCATATAATAAGGTTTCATAATTTTGACGTGATTTTCCTATTTCAAAAGGCCCAACTATTTGGGAAAGATATTGACAAAAAAATCATTTCAACACCCATTTTGCTTATTCGATTTCTACGCTTTGCCATAAAAAATTGAATGTTTTCACAAGCGAGCAACTCCATACCAATATACAGTCGACAGTTGTCCAGAGATTCCTTAGCGATGAGTTCATTTTTTTCATTCAACAATTTGATTGCATCCTGAGCTTCAGCACGAGTGGCGTATCTGACAAATCCAAAGCCTCTATTTGATCCCGAAAAGTCCATCATTAACCTCAGCATGTACACTTTCCCATAACGATTGAGGTAAGGCCAGAGAACATTTTCATCCCATGAACGAGGAATGCGCCTCAGGTACACCTAAAATTGAAAATTGAGAAATGAGTAATATGTATTATAATTCACTTATATTATTTCCTCTATCAAAACTTGATCGCATCTGCAAGGACAAAATGTTGGTTATTTCCAAATAAGAATCAACAACTGATTGGAGTCGGAAGCAGTAAATAATAATAATCGAACATAAGAGGGAAATATTCAAAATTGTTGAGCAGAACTATTTAACGCAATTTCAACATTCATTATGAGAAAGTGTTCAAATTCAACGCACTTCTGAGCCTTTCGGAGGTGGAGGGTCAATCCAATCATTAGGAGGGCCACAGAGTTTTTGACCATTCACCTGCCTGACTGGGCAGCCTATACCCTGACCATTAGTGTCAGCTTCACCATCATTTATCGGATCAAGAAGTTCCGGCAGCATATCCAAAAATGAATCATCTCCGCTGCCTTTGTCAGTTGATTCCATATTGCGGGTGTTAGTTGCTGAAAGTTATAGTAACCATGAAGTTACAGAAAATACTAAACAGGAGGAAAATAATTACTATTCAATTGAATCACTATGAACTTGAACAAAAAGGCAAATAAATCAACGCAATTAAAGGGAAAACATTGCAACATGATAAATTCAATTTCGATTCGTTGATCTACGGGAGCATGAAAAAGCTATGCAGCCAAACGAGAAAGAGAAACAATAAATTGTTACTCGACAGAAGTTGGAACTCAATGGCATTGATAATTATTTTTCAACTAGCATTTGGGAATGGAGCATAGACAACCCAGTGTTTAAGAGGAAGGAAAAGTTTAATTTCCGTAGTGACAAACTTGAAAACAGATTGACTGACTACAAGGATAGTGACAGATAGATGGTGATTTTAGAAACTAATACTATTCGTTGTCCATCAAACAATCATAAGCATTTCTTCATTTCTGTAGGACACCCAAGCTCCAAAAACCTCATACCTATTAACAGTATTCTATAGATTATAATAATGCCTCGTTGACCTAAATAGCTATACTAACCTAACTTTGCTTGAGTCGAAAGAAAACGTTAGGAATTTTATTGCATTCAAGATGGCGTTAATCAGCGAAGTAGACGTTCAATCTGTAACGAGAAATAATCATGAAGTCAAAGGATCTTAAGCACGTACAAACTAGGACTTAATATGAATAATTTGGTTTATTATTCAATAATAAACCATTGTAATCGCCCAAGAAAAAAAAATTTCTAACCCCCCCCCTCAAAATTTGATGTTTTACGTTTCAAGGCATGTAGAATCCGAATATCCGATAAAAAAAAATTCTGTCCGTCCGTCGTTAGCAGTTTTCCGGCCAAACTGTGAGAGCTAAAAATTTGAAATTTTCACCAAAAATCAATCTCAGTCCTACGACGGCCCAATTCTTGAACCAACTTGCTAGCTCAATTTCAAGGGTATTTTTGGGGGGTTTTGAGGGGGAGAAAATTTATATTTTCCAAGGTTTTTCAGAAAAATGTGTACGTGGTATCAAATTATATAGATTTTTGGACGCTGAATCGAATGAGACCATTGCCGGGTCGATAGCTTTATTGGTTCTCGAGTTATCGCTGCTTTTGTACCAAATTTGGGAGATTTTTAGAAATTTGACATGAGGGTATAACTCGCGAGTTCTTGGAGCTATAAAAATCGTTCTATACTCATTGGAATGGTCGTCAAACACTCTCTCCAGCTGTATCGTTAGGCAATCGGTTTAGCTTTTAATTAAGAAATTAAGAAAAATAAAAATTATTAAAATTACAATAGTTGCTACGGAGTTTTCCCCTATAGTTACCATCTGTTTTTCGGTGGGAATGTTCACAAATAATGTTCGGAATATTTAAAATGACAAATGGATGGTCTTCTTAAATCAATATGGAAACGAAATAATAATAAACCACTGTACAATCATTTGCAGCGTTTATTGAATAATAAACCAAAAACGATAGAGAAGTTTTATGAACTGGGTTATTAGAACTTTATATTTCAGCTAGGATGTTGTGCCACGTCGACAGAGCGTCGCAATACGGTTAAGCACTAACATGGCGGAACAGCGAAGCATCACCTGTTGCACAAGTACAGACACGGATAGGTAAAAGACTCCGAACCTAAAGTGACGACTGAAAAAATAAGGAGCGAAATTTATGTTCGCTCGTTATTTTCAAACGTTTCGTTGAACTTTTCATAGGAACAATTCACCTTCGAGGTGACTAAATTAGGTAGAATATCCTTACTCAACATCGATATAGATCAGTACAAAACTATGTACGAAATAGAATACTGAAAGACTAGGAGATTGCAACTGAAATAATATACAATTCAATTAAATGCAACAACTAAAATAAAGCTATTTCGAATCACCGGAAAACATCGGAAGCAGGATGAAACCCGAGCGTTATAGACTAGCGCCAAAGCCGACAGAGTGAGTCAATACTTGAATACGCTAAACGAAATAAAAACGGAGGGTGCCAAAATAAAAATATAGACATTTGAATCATACCTGTGTACATAATCGTGTAGTATAGACTTCGCAATGACATTAGGGCAGTTGTACGACGCGACTGCGACTCTTCACCTTCACCGCTATGAGATTCGTCGATGCGATGGCGCCAATGTCGGTTATTTGCAAAATATGGAGGCCGTATTTTGTACCGAGGTGCTCCGTTTCCTCCGTTCCCCACTTTGGCCTCATTTTCTTGTAGTTATCCCGCAGGAAAAACGAAAAATTCTACTTTCTCATGTTTCGATTTTCAGGACCCTTCCCTAGTTTTGATTCCCATAAATTTCGAGGTAATTAATTTATAAAATATCTCAACACCTCGGGAGAGACGAAACGTCAAATCTACTGAACCTTTTTTTAAATTTTTCTTCTCCAGGTGGTCGCATTACTTCTTTCTGTAGGTTGAGGGGAGAAAAACAAGGCGACCTCTTCTCCATTTTTTTTATTCAGCCGAGTACTTTCGCCCGTTCGGGCTTCTTCATGGCATCATAGGACCAAGGGTACCTATACCATTGGTCCTATAATGCCCTGAAGAAGCCCAAACGGGCGAAAGTACTCGGCTGAAAAAAAAAAATGGAGAAGAGGTCGCCTCGTTTTTTTAAAAATTGTTCAATGCCTCAAAGTTATCAACTTTTAACAATATTTATTTGTTTAGACCTTAAGTAATAAAAAGTTGGTCGTTCAAATCAAGTTACCCTGCTGTTTAATTGTCTCTTTCACGAACACGCAGACACTTCGTAGGCAAGTTCGAGTGGTTTTCTTAGCTTTAGACGCTTTAGGTGGCGAATTAGACCTTAGGTGTCAAGTCAAGGGCCTTTCCAGCTTCTCCGTTGAAGTGGCCTGCCAATCTGGCAAGGTGGTTCACTGCCCGTTGCTTAATCACTTGATCAACGGGCTCCACGTGAAGGTCCTGGTGAAGTATGCAACGAAAAAATATACAATTAAATCTCTCGTGTAATGACAGATCAAGGGACTCTATATTAATCAGAAGTCTTTCGTGCAGTCACAAACATTTGCGGAGTTGTTCTCTCACAAACTACATACCAATCACAATGAAATGGAAAGAGTGAACGTTTTCATCGGAACTTAGAAGCAGCAACCCGTGCCAAGGACAATCCAAAATGGACTGCTTCTATTTCAACTATTCCCCTTGGACTGAGATGTTCTTTTCATTTAGACTCGAACAGCACGTTAGCCAGGAGTTTACAGGATGACCCTCCAACTACAGACTTCTTAGACGTTTCGCAAGCCAGAACCGATTATAATCTTCAAACTTTCACTACTGAATTATGTCGGGTTGACAGAGTGAAGCCCTATCTCAAAAAACATTATGACCACCCATTTGAAGTTCTTGTCCGCGGCTCAAAATTCTTCAAGTTTCGATTCCATGGAAGAGACGTCAACATTTCTGTAGACCAATTGAAGCCTGCTTACTTCGTTGCAGACCATCTAGATCCTCCAGAACATAAATGGGCCCAACACGCTACCTTGTGGTACACCGGCATTGACATAAATATTGAACTGGCCATTCTCAATTACATTTCCTGAATACACTCTGCCAAGAGTATAGAAATTCTGACTGTACTGTCAAACCTAACACAACTGGTTTGACTATATTATTAAAACTACTGCTAAAATAAAACTGCAATTGAAATTATTATCTGCAGTTAGATTTGATACTTCAGTTTGTTACTTTGAGCTGAACATTGGGCAATAGCTACCAAACCCAAAGAAATCTCAATGGATAGAACAATATATCCTCCGTGACCATAAAGTCGTTCATATCTCTAAGCTTTGGTTTTAATTCATAAAGAAACAAGAACAAATTTCGTACTATTTGCCCTAAATCGACTATTCGATTCAATTCAAGATTAAAAAAAGGACAATAAAAGAAATCGCTCGTTTAAAATATTTTTATTCATCCTTTCAACAGAACCGTTAGTTACAATTTCTCATTTTAAATTAGGTACAATATTTTTGTCTTTCAAACGGTCATTGCTAAGTCGCACGAATTAGAAATTCATTGATGACTACTACGATACTTACTGGAATACATTGAAGTGAAAAAAAGTTGAGTCGTAACATAAATGACTAAAAATTGAATGGCAAAGCTGTCTCTTATCTCTTATAAACAGCAGACTTGCCCTCGAAGTAGAGAGTGAAATAAGATTGATCAGCAAGTTAGTAGCGCAGCACGATATTCCTTAAACTCAAAGTTGTAACTAATTCTAACCCAGGTGTTCATTATAAAACATCGAAATCGTATAATTTAAGCTCACGTTTGGATTGTAGAAAAAATGAAATAATTTTATCAAGGTCAACACAAAACTATTGGATACGAACATTATGTTGGAAATTGGAAGACATTAATACAAAAATTTGAAAGGTAATAAGCAAGTTTATCGAAAAAATGGAATTCGATTTTTGTCATTTATTGACGATTAAAATGATTCAACAACGCCCAATAGACCTTCAAATTAAGCATGATTGTAGCTGTTCAAGGCTCGTGTAATTTACATGTTGTAAAGGCTAAAGGGAAACATGCAGCGCTACAACCTTAGTGATGTCTAGTCATTAATTATTTTCTAATCTACCCACCCACTTCCGTAATGATAGTGATCTACCACTTTGAACCTCAATTTCAATTAAAATATTCTGTTCTCAAGTTTATTTCTTTCTACGAATATAGAGCTTCTCCTTTATATGAAAATAAACTTTTCCGAAGTGCTTTTCAAGTATTTTGATTTTCTGCGACTCCAATGTGCAATGCTCTGTCTCCCATTCAACCTTCTCAATAGCTAGAGATTGTCCTACGGAAATGGATAAATTTGTAGACTATTTTTCACATTCAAGGTACGATTGGACTTCATTACTTTTCTACAACCGTCAACACTGATAAATGCCGGAACGCGACCGGAAAGACGATGACGTCGCCCTCTGTTGAAATAAGTTACATAATACAGGTACTACCTAGGTAGGTACTGAAAATTACAATAAGGTACACTTTAATTGTAATAGTTCGACATCAATCAATTTTACATAATGTACAGTCTGAGAAGATGTGATCGAAGGAAAAATATTTACATTATATTTAGTCCAAAAATTCGTTATTTTTATATGAAAAACTACAAATAACAGTCTAGCGAAGATACAACGAACTGGCAACGGAATCTTATTTCGTTTAAGGAATTCAATGCCCCACTAAATATATAACGTTGAGCAACCAATAGCGTTAGAATGACTGCAACTTAAACATACCAGACGATTACTTAAGTTTCATAATAAATGGAACAAAAGAAAAGGAAGTTGAAATAATTCCAGAGCTTGTAAGAACTGATCTTTGACATGGACATGCTCCACAAAAGACATTCCCTGATGATTAGGAACGCTGCCAATGATGGGGCACATGAAATTTATATATTCAACCTGTACAGGAAACCATTCTAGTAATGATGGTGAAAAGGACATTTCCAAATCTTCTAGTCAATGAGTTCTATAATGGTATGGTCTCATTTGATCTACCTGCGGGCACGCATATACATAACGGAGGGAAAAGAAGAGAGGCATCACAGGGCGATGATATTTAAAATTTACACTCGGCATAGAAGTGTAATTATTCAAGACTGGCAGAAGCCACATAAATGGGGAAAACAATTTTTGAAGACAAACAAGCTCTGTTGGAAGTCAGACATAAAATCAAGAGTCTACAACATCATCAAACTAAGACAGATTAAGCTAAACCGTAAAGGAATGACTTATGTGAACTTTTCAAAGTAAAAATTACTTAACAATATTTTAAAAAGAGAGAAATTAATTTGGCATTAAATCAGGAAGGCAAAATGTAGCAATCGGAGTAGGGTGTACAGGACAAGCGTGGGAACAGGATTTTTCACTTCATAATTGAAACAATTAGAAATTGAGGCTCTTTCTCCCTTCTACAATTTCGCCGAAAGGCAGATTAAAAGCGCCTCAAAAGTGGCTTTAGACAAAAAGTAATTGTTTTGGAGAATTCAAGCAAAATTCCTCAGAGAGACGCAAGTTGTTCTATAGTTGTCGCGTCAAAAAAATAAATAAATAAATAAAATAAACAAATAAAAATAAATAGAATTCATTTCTTTGGAACATGGCATAGAAGGAATAATTTTCTTCCTGATGACTTCAAAATTGCTCTCAGTTTGTACATGAGGCAGTGGCAAAATGGACAGCAGGTGTGGTCTTCAAATCAAACTTACTTAGATAGACATTTTTTCTGCAATAATAGCTAAGTAAATACTCATATTTATGATCCTCCTTTAACGTTTTTCAAGTATTAGATTACTTTCCGCACTGGCAGATATGAAGTTTTTTTCAGCGAACGTCAACTGTTTTAGTCGCACCGTAGTACGATTTATAATCAGACCAGTTCTAAATAAATTTGAGTCTAAAATATATTTTCCCCAATTGAGCCTGCATAACCACTTCATTGATAGAACAATTTAGGATAGGAATCCATGTGAAAAACTAAAGCACCCTCGTGCATCAACAAAAACAAGTCACAACTGCATAAAAACGAAGAGGACTAAATATTTTACGCATAACTGTACAGTCTTCTTTACCCTTCTAATATCACAATAAATATAAATTTGCATGTTTCAATTGTAGACACAACACGTAACGATTCAAACTTATAACAAAATAACGACAGTACAGGTAATAGTTTTCTATCTAAAATAAGGCTAACATTATCTAGCTATAAAGGAAGAAAGCGGAAGAGGTAAATGGAAACGTGTACTTTAAATATACACAATAATTTTTTATGCCACAAGATCTCAACGATTCTTTGACTTAAAAATACAGCCAAAACGACCATGGTGGCCAATTTCGAAAAGCCCGGTTTCAAAATCGCAGAAAATTTTGCGGAGTTGTGAAGACGTTAGCGCACAGTTTAGTAGCTCGCTTCGTGTCCTGCAAGGATGTGAAGATCAGCACCATCTTCAGGCGCTGGAATCGCAGCACCAACCGATGGGGATCGGTGGGATTCAAGCATGACAACCCTGCAAGCAATATGGTCAATTTAAGGTTTGAAGAACGTGATTAGAATACAACAGAGTTCTGAATTCAATGAACGCTCATCCAACACTCAGTAAAAGAAAAAAAAGAAGTAGAACAACAAACGTTTATCATCAACTCTGTTTTCAATGATTCAGCTACATTCAGTAATAAAGACACTTTCATTCATAACATTCATTCAAAAATAAGGCGGGTGAAGAAAATAATGCAGAGAATACTCACTTGTCAGAACCAAGTAATCGATACACTCGACTTTTGTCGACAATTTCTTGCGTGACTTCACCATTTTTCAAGCTTCTCCCTTGGACGCCATGCTTGTGAAAAGCTAATACACTGTCGGGTAAGCAAACTGGAAGAATTGAAAAGAATTATTAATGGCGTTCGGCCCACGTTTTTTGGAGGTTTTCACCTAAATTCGGCCACACCCGTGGACCGATTTTCGTGTTTTAAAGCTTAAAATGACCGTTATAGATGTGGCTATATCCCCTACCAATTTTTTTTTTTTATATCACCGTTTGAGCGAAAGAGACGCAAAAATGTGTGTTTTTGGGAGGTTTTCACCTAAATTCGGCCACACCAGTGGACCGATTTTCGTGTTTTAAAGCTTAAAATGACCGTTATAGATGTGGCTATATCCCCTACCAATTTTTTTTTTTTATGTCACCGTTTGAGCGAAAGAGACGCAAAAATGTGTGTTTTTGGGAGGTTTTCAGTAGATTTCTCGAGTTGTAGGCGTCAGAAAAATATATTTCAAAGCTTTAACAGTTTCTCTTGGCCTTCTTTATATTCCGTACCAAAAAAACCGCAAAATTTTGGCAAAATTTTCGGCAAAAATTTCGGCCCATCAAGTGGCGCGATCTGGCGGGCGGCGAAGTAGTTGACTACTCCTAGCAGTCCCCCCGCTCAGCCCCTCTTCCTCACCCTCCTGCTTCCACACGGCTGCTTCGGACTGCAAGGGTACAACGTTGCCTCCTCGCCTACGAGTAGAGCCTTTCAGAATTATTATTCTTGCCGGTCCTCGGATCGTACAGATTGACAATCTCACGTCGATCCGTCTTGCGCTGTTTTTGAGATTTTCGCTCTCTCCGTTCACTAACATTACCTTGTAGGCAACCGGCGCTATTGAAAAAGTTTCCATTTTCGTTTTTTAAATAAATTAAATTTACTGCAAATATATCGCATTTTTTTTCTGCAACCATTTCTTACAAAACAACTTCTCAAAAAGATCAATTTTCAAAAATAAAATTTTGTAGTGTTACTTAATTATTTATTGTTATTGACTTATTGTTATTATTGTTTTTGTTTTTTAAATTCATCGTTTAATTACGGCCGATTGACAATTAAAGAAATGAAAAATTCGTGTAATAAATTGATAAGATTTAGTGAAATAACTGAATTCCGAAGGCGGTAGGATTCCTTTATATATTTATATGGTGTTTTCCCTCTCCCTCGAGTTATCTTTTTATTTAATTATAATCCTACTGAAAAATCCGGAAGGGCCTAGCTCTAATTTTCGTTCAGTATTCTGATATATATATGGCGTGTAAAGAAGAATGTGTAACGAAAAAATAAAACGTAATACCGATTTTCACATTTTTGAGGTTTTTCGAGCACCGTTCCCAAGCACGTCAAGAAAAAAATATGAACATTTTAGCACTTGAAAGTACTCAGCAAGAGCTATCCAACAATGATAAAAAAAATTAGTTTTAGATTATAATAAGGGGGTAATTGATGTTTTTATGGACCTTTGTTTGAAACCTCATAACTTCTGAACAACTGTTCGAGTTTTGAATTCTGCATTAAATTTTCATCAAATAACACAATTTTGAGGGCCAAATAATTTTATTCGTGCACTAACGTTCGGTGAGTTTCTGAAATTTGTTCGGATTCTCTCATTCAGTGTGATAGGCTTGAGAAAATCGTAACACATCATCACAGCGGCCGAGGTTACAACGTTGCCAGATCGACCGGCTCGAGGCGACTCCAAGCCAACACGACTCCTGCCAAGTTGCCTCGAGCCGGTCGATCTGGCAACGTCTTTTTCTTGGCGGTCCTCGGGTAGCTCTGTCGGGAAGGCGGACCTGTGTGGATCTCACTTCGACCCGCCGTTGCCCTGTTTTCAGGATAATTTTCGGCCTTCGTTCCGTACTTCTTTCCATTTTCTGACTATCTGATCATCTCGTAAACGATCGGTTCTAATGAAAAAGCTGACTTGTTGTTTTTTATTACAGATTTATTTATAATAGATTCATCTTTAGAATCAACAGAAAAAACTTTTAAAAACACATATTTTTGCGCCTCTTTCGCTCAGATGGTGACATTTCGAGAAAAAATTTTGAAAGTGGATATTCTCTCTTTCAGAAAAATGGCAAATTAGGTCGTTCTTTCTTGAATTCGAAAAATTTAGCGTCAACCGAGCTTTCCCTACTCAGTCTACATTTTCGAATTCGGACCTCAATCGTTCCGCTGTTACGCTGTGCCCATTCTAAAAATTATCGTCCTCCGTTCAGTTTTCTCACACCTAGTAACTCGCAAACGATCTGTTGTATCGAAAAACCTTAAATTTTATAAATTGTATGTAGATTAAAAAATGTGCTACAATCTGAGGAAATTTAACGCTGAATCCGAATTTGACGTCAAAACGACGGAAATTTGACGACAACTATTACTTTTCCCCAGTTTTAGTAACCACTCCGTTGTTATGTTTTTCAACTTTGGAAATTCGTTTCGAATACTTGCAGTACGGTTCAGTTTTAATTAATTATAATGATTCCAACAGAAAATTAGACGTACAATAAGAATTTTTGTCGTGAAAAGTATCACATTCTAACAATTAATGAATTTTTATAAATTTTTTCGGTTTTCCGTACTTTTGGTTGGTGTTTGGACTTTGGAATTTTTTTTAGTTACGTTCGTGAATTTAGAAAAATTGGTTCTGTGTAAGCAAATTGAGGAAATTTGATTTAAAATCAATAAAAAATAAATAAAAGGACAGTAATTTTTTTTCGAGATATATTCCACTTCTAGGTAAAAAACCTTGTTTTCGATTTTCTTCTAGCGCGAATTGCTCCAAGGGGACATGACATTAAAAATATATAATCAAATCACCAAGTCGTAAGATTTTATGAAAAAAGTATTTTACGAAAAATCAAAGGTCTAATTGAAAAAATGGGATTTTGGAGATCAGGAAATTCTATTTAATTGATGAAAAGGTCGTAAAATAATTTTTCCAGTTTTTTATATATCGATTCGTATGGCACATTTTCAGTAAAGATGTCATCCAACTCTAAATTTACAATAAATACGGGGGGATATTATCTAGTTCTAGACCCATCAATACCACACTTTAATTTTGCAAATTGGACTCAAATTGAAACAGTTAGGTTTACAAACAATGGAAGAAAGCTTTCATTCAGAAGTAATGGAGGTTTCAAAAACATCGATTGCCCCCTTATTATTGCCACGTAATTTTTTTTTTTACTATGGTTGGAAAACTCTTGCTGAGTGTACTTTCAACTATAAGAACGTTCACATTTTTTTCTACATTATGTCTTATTTTCAAAAAATAAAATTTTGGAGTTTTATTTATTTAACATTACTATTGTTTTTTAAAGTTTTCTCCCGCGGAATTGCGGTTAAATTGACGATTGAAGAAATGAACGATTTTGTAACAAATTGATTGGATTTGGCTAAATTAATTTATTTTGAAGGCGGGAGGATACCTTTACAAATGGTTTTTCCCCTCTCCCTCGAGCTATCTGTTTATTAAATTTAATTCTGCGAAAAATGCCTAGGTATACAGGAAAAATCGACGACCAATCATTTACCTTTACAATTGATCGCAAAATGGTGATTCTATATTTTATTGGTGCTCCAACGATTGGCCAGGGACAAAAGAAATTGATGTAGTCAAATTGATGTAGAAAAATTTTTTCGAAGAGAGATTTCGAGCTTTGTGTGACACTGAAGAGAAAATAATTAAAATAACAAAAAATTGGAAAAAACAACTCCAAAATTACCTATTTGCCTATAAAATAAACTCTGAAAATGAAAACATAACTTCATAACAGAAATGTCCCAAATTCACCGCACCAACTACACATTTTGGGGACTATTTTACTGCTCGTATTCCTGATTAATTAACCTCCGCTAATAATAAATAAAAAGTATTTATTACAATAAGCTGGCATAAAGAAAAATTTAAATTCCTCAGCGTTCCAATATATATTTATTTTTTCGGTCTGTAAAAATCAAACAGTGTCAATAACGCGGAAGTACTGTATGTGACCCTCGTGATAAAAATCATGCTTCATTCAATCGCTGACCCAAACATTTTAAGACCTTGAACGTTCAAATATATTGATTTTCCCGGCCTGTAAAAATCAAAATACATAAATAGGCACTAGCCAAATCGTGAAAATTGCTCATCATGTAAAGGTACAGTGTGTGACCCAATATCAAAAAAATCAAGCGTCATCTGCTTGCTACGATAACGAAAATTTTAAGACCTAAAAAATATTGACTCTTACACCCTGTAAAAATCAAAGTAGAAAAAACCTTAACCACTTGGATATTTTGGAACTAATGTGTGCTATCCGTATACGGTTGAAATTATTTACCTATGCTGTCTGTATGTAAAAATCACAATATCGTCAATACGCTAAAATAACACCGAAGTACGGCGTCACCCACGCGATAAAAATCAGTCGTCCTTCAATCGCCCTCCTCGACTTTCATGGCCTTGGGCATTTAAATTTTTGAGTCGACCTGCACCCTATTTTTCTTCAACATACACATCGGAGAGGGAATAAAACGGTGGGAAAGGTAGAGGGGTTGGAGGTGGTCCAGGCTGCTGCGATCTATTGGGTTAATGATTAAGTACTGACGACCGGCCGTTCAAGGTCAGAGTGATTTTCAGCGCCATCTGTTGGTTCGTTCTCCTCGGAGGCACCTTGGGCCGAACCCCGTTAAATAATGATACAAGTTTTAAAAAGGGCAAAAACAATTGAACACTTGATCGATTTTATGATGAAACTAATGAGGTAAAAGTGAAGGCGTGAGAGAAATATAATAAAATATAGGCGTACTTACCGACGGATTCGATAGGAAAATCAAAGTGAAGCTCAGACACTTGTTTTCGATTGGATCTGACCTTGCCTTGAGGTGTGACAACTTTGACAATATCTGTATATGCAACATTGTCCATTACTTCTCAATATAATGGATATTATGCTAAATGTGACAATATCTCAAAAACAGAAACGTTCAAAATAAATTTCATCAATTTTAATTTTTTTTAAACCACTCACTTGAATAACAGACTAGAATTGCATCTTTCTCCAACTGAGATACGTTCACAATGTTCAAATTTTCTCTTCTTGGAATGACGGTAGCTGAAAAAAAACAATGGGGAACTATAATGTTGATCCGCTGTCTCTGTTTAAGATTTCTCTTATATCAAGCTCTAAAAATATTGCTCTTCTGATCTCTACTCACCAGTTCCATCAACATCTTCGAGTTCATCACTGTGGAACCATCCAGTGCCATAATTCATATTGATCAGGTCCAATTTGAGTCTGTCGTGCTGGTAAACCTGTTTCACACTAACGCAGACGACTGGATACTCAAGTTCAGGCGTGATCACCATTTCAAAAACATGCAGCGGTGAAGGTAATGTGCATTCGACGTGCTGAAAAAAAGATTACATATATTTGGAATTAAATACTAGATATTTTCAAAATAAATTATAATTTTAGAGGTAAAGCCGCAAACACTCTTGGGAAAATTTCAATTTTTGAACTTCTCATATATATTAATGAATTGCTCAACTAAACTCAAAACATGTAGCACAAGATTACAACTGACCTTTAAAAGCATGAACTTGTTCAGCGGATCGTACCACTGCATCAGAAAGATTTGGTTAGGAAGAGCTCCGCAAAGATATTTATAACCATTATAAGGATTTCGGCCAACACAACATCGTGTACAACCCTTGGTGTCAGGTACGCGGGTCGTCAAAGCAAATTTACGAGGTACTAGCCGCTCAGGTATTCGGTTCATGTGCAAGGAGAATCTGTGGCTTTGTTTGCTTTGCAGTGCTGGCAAATCGTGCCTATATAACTGTGGCGTTTTCCCTGAAATTGATATGAAACTCGATTACAATCATAAGAACTATCGGAAATTTATCAGAAAATCGGGACCATTTTTTTTATACTCATTGAGCTATAAGTAATTAGGTTTTTGAAAAAAAGTGATATCCAACGTTTCAACATAATTAACAGTAGGAGATAGGATTAAAAAAATAAAAGTTATAAAGAAAACCTGGATCCACTTTAGTCAATTTAGCATTAATTTACGAACATAGGTAGAAAGAAAAACGAGTTGGAAAACAGATTGGAACCAATTCAGAAAGCGTTTATGATTATAACAAGGTGTTTTGATGAAGAAACTTGATACGAACCTGATAACGACATGAGAACATCTTTAATCACATAAAGCCATATAGTCCGCCGAGGATACAATTGATCCATCGCTGTCTCGTGGAGTTCATTCAAATTCAAATTGTAAATCCCTTCCTCGGCTCCAATCAGGATATGTTGGTCTCTCGTTTCAGGATGGATCCAGCTTGCAGTGCAATGAATTCTTAGGGGACAGCCGTTGAAGATCTAAAAATGTATGATGTTTGGCATTAGAATAACTGTTTCAATGACGCAAAAATAAGAAATCATGAGGATGGGATTCAACTATAAATTGATCTTACCTTGGAAAAACAAGCTCCCATATGCACTTTGGGTGTAGGAGGAAGGCCATTACTGACAGGTCGGGGCGGAGTATGTCTCTTCTTCTCTCGTCTTCTAGGTGGTACTGGTGGAGTATCCGATAGAAGATCAGGGCCTTCTCCGTCTCCAAAACCTTAATATAAAATCAAAAATATCACTCAAAATTGCAAGTACAACAACTCAAAAATAACATTTCTTAAGTGGTATAATACATTAACATACCGTTGGTTGAAGGTGGGGGCTCTTCTTTGTCATTGGGACCACTGTCACTGAACGATCGTTGCCGAGAACCGTTCAAAGTCAAAGTACCAGCCAAACCGAGGATTTCGTCCACAGAGCTGTGTCTCCTTGGGGAGCCATCTGGTCCTGAAGAAAGTTTTTAAAGTAACATTACAACTAGGAATTGTTGGTTCTTCAACCACCATTTTTTACTCGAGTAGGATATTCTTCAAACGGATCATTGCTAAATAATGGAGAATATTAATTTATGGACAACGAAGCTTGGGCCCAGTGTGGACAGGAAATAAGGTGCACTCTCCTGGATTTGAATGCAGGTACAACGTTTACACTCTAACCTCACCAAGACGTTTAAAATTATCCAAGTTGGGCACAGAACTGTTTGGAAGTTGATGAATCATTTTAAGCTAATCATACAAACTTTCTGACACATGAGTAATTTTTGTATTTAAATAGATTAAAAAATTATTTCCAGACGTATATACACTAATAATCGCAAATTACTCATAATAATCTAACCAGTAAGGTTTGTATAGTGACTGCCACACTGGTGACTAGATGTGCCAGGCGTCTCGCCCAATGGAAGAGTAGCTCTGTAAATTAACCAAACATACACAGGTATAAGTACATAGAGATATCAACGTTTCGAAATGTGAAAATGATAGGTTAAAGGAGAAAGCAACTGATGGTGCATTTTTATTTCAGAACGCAGCTAACTTCTAATCATAGATTTCTTTCCATCTAGTCATAACAGTGATAGTGAGTGATAAAGGTCAGATTGGAAAGAAATGTCCCCTAATAAAAGGAAAGGAGAATTTAAATTTTGTAGATAATTACTCCTTCCCTGCACACAATATTCCTTGACGCCCTGATAAACTCCCAACAGTAATCTCCATGTCGTAGGCGGCACATTAAAACCTCTAAGTTCCAATAGTTATTGAGATTGAGTTAAGCACAATCACACTTTTTATTCAATCCCGAGTTGAGATATTAATATTGATCAGAAATTACATGTATACGATTTATTAAAGATGAAAAATGGCAATATTTATTGACGCGTTCTGAAATAAATACATCAGTACTGTAAAGACCGATAAGAGAGCTTCTGTAAATGCCAACAAATAATTATATTAGGCACAAAAGCAGTTCAAAAAGGTTTCATTGGTAGTTCAAATACAATGAAGTGATTACAAAGTCAGGTTGTGCTTTAGAAACAAAGCAATGCTGCTCATGAGGAGTAAGCAGATATTATATTCAGTCCAAGTAAGAAAATCTGTCCTATCTTGTTTTCATAAATAACATTACATTTTAGGTAGGTGTTGTTTCAACTTAGTTGCACTAGTATCGAACCAAATCGTCATCTGCCACAAGAGAACTAAAAATTCGAGAACAGAAGACAAGCTGCGAAAAATTGTTGAGCCTACAGGTCAACTAATTTTTGGGGTGAAATTCATAGTAGAGCTGGTGAAGCGCGTTGAATAATGGGTGACAAGGGAAGCAGTGTTAGTAGAAAATGAAGCTGCTTTTTATTGAAAGTGAATTTCAAGGAAAGAGAATGCAAGAGCGCAATAAAATCACAAAAGAAAATAACCCCAAATAACTTTGATTGAAAAATAACAGGAAGATTTCAACACAGAGAAGTAGAATACGAAGTCTAAAAACGGCAAGATGGGATAGGATACTAATTACTGGCATACTATTGATACTTAAAATATCAATAATTTCAACTCATGCCAAAGTATTCGGCCATGAATCCAGAGCCATTTTCACTATGCAGAGCATCAGGAATTGAGTACACAATAATATGGACGATTATGTACTCAATACTACAACACACAGTTCATTTGTAATTTAACTCGCTGAATCAAGAATTCTTCTGCTTCAGCCTAGAACGTAATCTCCTGAAGAAAAAAATACATATTAAATAATAATTACGCACTTCCGGACTCTAAAATTAAATAGCTACCAGCACTGCAAAAGTTCCAGCAGTTTAGTCTGCTTTTGTTGGGGAAATTAATAGGCGTAGGTGTAATTTACAAGAAAAAAAGAAAACAGAAAACGAAACAAATAGCGAAGCTTTGCAAAAAGAGTAGGCTAAGGGCACGCTGTCTAAAGCTTGTTATTGTGGGCAGCAAAATGGGATGATCTACTTACTGTTGACAATAATTCTCGGGCGTTTCGTAGAGTGCCAATCCTTCATTTCCCCTGATACAAATACAGACAACATTCGAAACAAAGTGTGCACTGGAAAATGTACAGTGGGCAAAAATTGTATGATAACACTCTAATAAACTTGAAAATCATCCCCCTAATTATGTTTGCCAGACGAAACTGGAACTTGGCGTACTTGAGAGAGGAGCACACTAATAACAAGATATAGCATGATCTGCGCTCTATTTTAAAGCGATTCAAGTAATTTCTTGATCTGAATTTGAACAACACGTTACATAAGAGACGAGTTAGCTTAATAAAAAATATTTAATAAAAACTGACGCTAACACAATCACCTTCCGTATCATTGCACTTGAAAAAACAGGAAATGCAAAGTTCTGCAATAATGGCAATCATTGCTGCAACAGGTTTGTGGGCCACACGAAATTCATCTTAGAAAGAACATTTGAATTAAATTGAATGCTCTGGGATTCACCAAAAGTTCGGGCTGCTAATTTCTTCAGCAAGCTGTACCGTTCACTGCACCTCAATTCGAAGGTCAAACCTGGACACAAGCACGTATCACAGAACGCTAAAATCTTGTAGGAACTGAGCTACAATTTTTAATTATTCCTACTGACAGAACATTACGATACGATGTTGGTAACAAGACTTACCCTAGGTTAACTGAGGGTTACTTGTTAGGATGTGCTCCTCTCACAAGTTCACTTAGTTTGTTGAGTCTCTGACTGTTGAAAACTTATGAATTCAACCATTTCTGCCTGATTGGATGGAATCATTTCTCTGTTATAAATTGCATGCTGCCAACAACTGCTGGTCGCTTCATCAATTTCAAAAAGTAACGTATAACTTTAATTCACACCCATTTTTAGCAGGATTGAGCCAGCAAGACGATAATTTGGCGAAACAGGAGGAAAAATTGTCCAAACTGACCACGATTATAAAATAGATTTTTTTTCATTCATTTGCTTAAAAAATAAGTCTGAATGTAGTGCATCATACAGTTTATACAAGTTAGACAAAGAATTGAAAGTTGATCAAGCGACCGGTTATGCATAAATTGAAATATCCCCCCGTTCTGTTGAGAGAGCTCATGCAGCTATCACTAGACACGTCTTTCTATAACTGAAAAAGTATAACTGCATTTTTCGAGAGGCAGGGGATACGAGCAGCATCACTTTTCAAAATTAGCACTTAGAAATAAATTAGAAGAAAGCGGCCAATCAAAAAGGAAAATAAATAACTAAAGCCATTAATGGCGAAATTTAGAAAAACAAATGTACATAAATTATACGGTAATTAGAAGTGTCAAATACTGTTTTTCCGTGGTGTACCACTGCCTTTCAGTATGAAAATTGCAGCCTTTTGTGAGAGTATAATGCATATTTAGGTAAGTTATCACATTTCAGGTGATGTGACATAAATTAAATTTCAACAATAAACAACAATAGCTGCAATTTTAAAATGTTTGGTAGAGAATATTCCGAAGAGGGCTGAAGCTTAGTGACGAATTCACAGGTATCAGATTCAATCAAACTTTAACATATCGATCAAGTTGGTCTCACTAGACCAAAAACTGACTGTCACCAATGATGAAAGTTTCACAAGACTGTTCAAGTGGTGGCCATTTTGAACCAGTTTTGCAGATAACCTTGAGCACAGAGATTTTATGGCTGTTCTATCAGTGACTTAGCTAATTTCCCGAACCTAATTTCAGATTGAAAGCATCCCTTCAGTAATTGGGTATAGAGCGAATTCGGAAGACCTAGCGGCACTACAAGGTCTATGTTGGCCCACAAACCAAAAAGTCTACAACTTATTCAATCAAATATTCAAAGGATTTGGAAACTTTCAGGCCGTGTTTAGGTCTAAAGGATCCTGAAACTGTAATTTTTGTAATCTGAATTTGTTGAGCAATTTTCATTTGAGTACTTCCAGAAGGAGGACGTATAACTACATCAATGTATTGTATGTGATTTGAGAATTTTGTTAGAGCAACAATCTTGAACACGCCAATATAAATATATAAATTGCACTAGGTCGGATGAAGTTTGACTGAGTCTGATACTTATCCGGCTCTTGTAAGGAGTCCGGAGGAAATACTACAGACAATGTATCACTGATAAACCTCTGTCACAACTGGGGTGATTTATGTATGAAGACTTAAGGGGCATCGCATCAGCAGTGAAGATTATAAAAGTTAATAGTACTTGTTCACGATGCCGCAAAAAAATTTAAATCACTATCATGTAAGTGAAAACTGTAATCTAATCATTACAGCTTCTGACATAAATACAAGGTCAAAATTAGTCACATAATAAACTTCAAATGCCAAAAGCAATATCATTAAATAGAGCAACGAGGAATAAGTTGCTCTACTGCATTACTGATATTGTCGTGAGTTATAAAACGAGACTCCAGTCAACCCCAAAGGACAGAACATCAAATTCACGATACAAAGTTAGCAAGAAAAATGACAGGACAAAGTTATACCCGCATTCTATCACAGCACTGATCTGTATCAAATTGAATTTCTTACTGTAAGCTGCAAGAACATCTCTCATGATTTTTTCGATAGAGAGTAGATTACCAAAGATATGTACCTTTGAATAAGTTCTTCATCTATGTACTGCAAGAGGCTCCTACGGAGATGATAACGGAAAACAAAAAGAAAAGTTAAAAGAGATGAAATCAAAATCAAGTAGACAAAATAGGCAAGATGAAATGACAGTGGCCAGTTGGAAATTCGACTATGCAAAGGCAGTAATATCAAAGAAGAGCCTAATTAAAATTTAACCAACAAGGGGAAGTCACGACTGAACATTTTTTTAAATCCAAACACGTAGAATTAAAACCAGGTGTGAAAACACAGGGCTAGTCTAAAACAATAGACCAGCCAAAAAGGAGCAAAGATTTGCAGCACGAATTTTTGTAAATGAAGCGGAAAAATCAATGAGCAAATAAGGAGGCAAAGATTGTTCAGAGTAGACTGCCCCAAATCACACTTAACGCAGTTCAGCAATGGGAGGAAATTGGATTTAGTCTTATTCAAGCCTTCATATTGAGCGGATAAACTCAGGTTGTTGATGTACTTGGTTCAACTTCCGTCCACGCAATGAATAAAAAATTATGTATAAATCAATAAAATTATGTACTTGGTTCAACTTCCAGGATACATATTAAATTATGCTATTAAAGACTTGATCACAGCAATTTCTTTCAGCGGCCACATGTAAAAGTAGGTAATTTGAAACCTATTCTACAGTTGGCCTTAAATGCCTAAATTGAAATGGGAAACTTGCAACTAGAAGGTTCGAGTAAGTGATAAGTCGTGACTACCTCTGTTGAATAGGAAAATGAAAGATAAACTGGTTAGCATCAACTGAAATGTTCTAGTCATGTTGAAATTGAGTTGAAAGAATATGAGTGCACTAATTTGGAAACGATTTTGAAGAAAAATCAAACCAATTGTTGAATTGTACCAGCATTAAATTTAAAGAATTTCGCTTGTTTGAATACAAAATTCTTATCACTTAAGAGTATGAAACGTTAATGAAGTTAAAAACGTCTTTACCACTTTGATCAAATGAAGTAATCTGGCTATGCTGGGGTTTCTGACACTCATAAAATCATACTACGATAGCCATCATAGTAATCTATGGATGCAGTATTGAATTCCCTGATCACAGTTAGCCCAAAATGTGTTTATCTGACAATAAACACTTTAGGCGCCGTTAAATCATCCAACCTATTCAGCTGGCAAAAACTGACCGACAGCCTATTCAAACATCAGTGAGATAATTTGAACCGAATGAGATTAAAATATGTAGTTAGGCTAATACGATTAACATCAACTCATTTGAATCAAGATTCCATGCCAAAAGAAGTTGTAAAAATAAAGTTAAAGAGAAGCAAGTGCCAAACGGATTTGTGTTATAAATCTACTGGACGTCCAATATGGCTCATAATTTGGTTCATCTATGCAATGCACTACGTATATATATTGTCGTGCTTACAGCAAACTATCGAATCTGCAAAATCCTACTTTTTCGAGAGAGCCAATAAGCCCTTCTAACGTCTGCTATAAATCCACTCGCCGTTGTATTGCAACTGCTGAGGTTTAAAAATTTAGCATTTTTCATGTAGAAAACGTTGTAGGTACTGAGTAAGAAAAAGGTAACCCTTTCGAACTTGGCAGGAAAGCAGATTCGCCATTCGACCGTTCGGGATGCTCACGACCAACTAATGAATGTGACAGGCAAATTGACAACCTTGCAAAAGAGCTATTACATGTCAATAGGCCTTATCATGCGTGGAAAACTAACAAAACTACCGCATTCAATAGTTTGAAATAGCACGATTGGTGGAATGTTTTACTATACCTCAAAACAAAATACCAAAAGTGGCAGATTCGCTACAGTGCTTATCGTACAATTACCAAATTTTGTTGGATACCGAAATCAAATACTCTCTTTCATCGCTCTACCATGAAATTTTTTCCAAATAAGAGCATAATTTATTCACTTTAACGGACTCTCAATAGCTCTAGTTCTAATCAACGGATCAGAGTGTAACTTTTACAGTATTTGCATTGATGGTTCAACATCAATGTCCACTCAAAACTGAAAATGGCCAAAAATGCAGTTTACTAGTTTCCCGTGAACACGACGATATATCAGAATTATTAAGTCAGGGTATGTGAGAGGTCTTTCAACTCATCGTAGGACTACAAAATCAAACGAAGGTTCTCAGTCAAAACATGTGATCATCCAGTACACCCCGGGGGAAAAGAATTCGAGTCACTAAGCTGTTCTGTGTTTGGTGAATGAAACTGATGTGAAATTACCAGAGGGCCGATTTTATGAGACAACGTGGGATGATTGACCAGAATGAGTTCATCCCACATCAGTTCCAAGCTAATAGAAATTTAACGATTTCTCGCTGAATACTCCAAGTCAAGAGTAGATTTTCACCCAGTCAGATAATTGAAACAAATCTGTTCTTCATAAATGATTGTTTTATTGTTCCCCGCTCATCAAAAAAGAAGTAGAAATGGCCCCAACAAGTCCTCAGTTGCTAGACAGGTGCTTGAAGTTTTAATTCTCATCAATTTTCTATTACTTGAAAATTCACCGATTCCCTCATCCTAAGACACTTCAATCCTTCAGTCAATAATATTCAGAATAGTTTTTGATGCAAAACTAATAACAACTACTCACACAGGATGTTCTAAACAAGTACTGCAAAGAAATGAACTTCTGTCGATTTATAGTTCCAAAAATTCATCTGGTATATCACAGCTGTTTCATCAGAAAAAAAAAAAAAATGCTAAGAAGCGATTATAAGCAATATTAACAAAAGAATTCTCCATGCTCATAATACCGATTAGAAATGCGGTGTCAGAATTGCTATTAAGCATGCAACATTACAACAGGAAATGATCCGCATAATTCTATCATCACTTTTGCAGGCAGAACTTCAGATTCTAAAGGGGAAACCAGAGAAAAATTTCCACGCGAAAGACTATCATAATAGATGGCGGTAGAGAGAAAAGAGATACTGAAAACTTTCAGGTGAATGGATTTTACTTCTGAACTAAAATGCGAAAAAAATACTCACAGGGGAGAGGTAGAACAATAAACGAATCTAGTTCAGGGTCATACAGAGTTTGAAACAAACGGGAACAGACCATTACAGGTAAGATCATTATAAAAAGAATAGAGAGGTTGAAAATCTCACAGTACACACCAATGCATTTCAGAAATTACGAAAATACCTCAATGACATTTTCAAGATGGCGGTGCCAGAAAGTGGCGGTGGTCTCTTTTGTGAATCCCTAACCTCACAAACCAGTTGACTAAAAAGACAGCAACAATTACATTGAAACGCCATTAAAACATAACAGAATCGTTGAAAAACTGATGGAAATCAACAAATAAGAAGAAAAAAAGGTGCTTTTGAAATCATTTGGATAAGTGCTGATAGCCATTGCAGAAAAGGGATAAGAAATGACACGAGAACTTCCCCTGTTAATTACTAGAGAAGCAGAACAATTTCACCGGTTTCATCGCAGATTCTTGAGAATGTAAATATACAGGGCAAAAATAAATTAAATTACATTCTTAAAAGCCCTTAACCAACCCTGGAATTAATCACAAAATGGTAAAAAGGTGCAATTATTCAAATTTGCTGGGCAAGGTTTTTGAGTTTTGAAAGTCTCACTCACTTTTCGTCTTGAATGCTGAGTGCATCTTCGAATAAAGGTGGATACGACGAGCCAGCGTCACAATTGTGGTGAATGTGCTGAAGAAAAGAGTTAGATTTCAATAATAGGACACATTTCTAATTGGAAGTAGAAACATCTGAATAGTACAACAAACCTATCTGTCATTCAAGACTAATTTTTCAGAGGAATAATTTTCCATTACTCAAAACCAAGAGGAAAATCAGAAACTGGTTACCTCAGCATTGGTCATAACATGATTGATGTCCATGATATCCCAGGCTCGATTAATATCAGCAAACGTCGTACCAGGCCCTGGACTACTGTCTCCATTACCTAGAAGTGAAATAGCCAACACCAAATTGACTTCCACAAGAATATCATAATTGTTGCAATAATTTTTACGAAAATAATTGCAATAAAATAACTGGCAAATAATATGAACTGGAAAACTCATCTAATGAAGTTGATAAAGCAGATAAATGCAAGTTCATGTGATATGTGCATTGGATGCAAGTTTTCTTTCCAATCTCCAAAACTACTCTGACAATAATTGAAGTGCTAGCAATTTAGAAACAAATAGAGCAATTTTTTTATCAAAAAATTATATTACCGATAGTCAGTATAGGTACCTTTGAAAAGTGAGGACAGACGACTATTTCTTAATTCAATAAACGGATCCTAAATCCTGGGAAACAGGAAACTTTGAGGGGGCAATAAACGGCATTAAGGTGTGTGATCCAATCGATACAAAAACAAGTTTTGTAAAATGGTGCCGTTTTTCTAGCAAGGAGACCCAAATGAAAAAGTCCCAAATAAAATAACTTCTCCTTATCGTCACATTTTTTATGTCCAGGAGGCGTTAGGGGGAGAAAAACCAGGCGACTCATTCTCCGATTCTTCATTGGCTAGCCGAGCACTTAGAAATTAAAAAAAAATCGAACAACTGACTGTAAGTACATAATTTTCTGAACTTACACAAGAGTGAAAGAAAATGAGGCATAGGTTACCATGATGTGCGATGAGTGTGAGTGCTTTCATTGATTCATTGGGAAACGTAACCGCTGGAGAGGCTCTCACAAGGCGAACGAAATCTTGACAAATACTGAATAGGAGAAAGAGCTCTCAACTCGACTGGCTTGTCCGAATTGAACGAATGAGGATAGGTGAAGGAATAGGGTGCTTTGAATTAACGATACAATGGAGGGGGCGACGCCACAGTGGTCTGCTGGATGAAGAAGATTATTGTGGAGGATCAAAGGACAGGAGGTGGAAATAGAAGTGGCAAGAGTGATTTAACGGATAAATAGAGAGAGTGATAGAATAAATAAAGAGGAAGATAATAAGTAACCTGAACTGGGCGTGAGAGGCGAATCTCTTAGAGGCTGGCCAGTCATTCGAGATGCTATCCGCTGCGGAACATTGGGCACCGACTGGAAATAGATTTAAAAAAAATAAAGTAATTATAACATGCAAAGAGAATAAATTAATACTCAGGGGTATAGAAGTATTGGAATCTTTATACAAAACCAAAATAATCGACTAGTAACAGTTTGGTAATATTCCTTGGTGTGATACTGACATAGAGAAACCTGCAGTAACTTGAAAACAGGAAAATATTTTTGTACCAATGTTTTGCCAATAGTGAGAAATTGGCTTAAAATAATAGTCTAAAAATATGTAATTTTTTCAATTTTGCAGTTAAATAAAGTAGGCAATTTGAAGTTGGAGATTTTTGTTGAAATACCATGATAAGAAATATATACCTACCATAAATTAATCAACATCAAGACCAACTTACCCCATCTTCATCAGCTTCGAGTTCGGAGAAAGAATGAGAAGGATTGCTAACTTTCTGCAATAAGTCTAAAGCTATTCTTTTGTTCATGTCAACGAGAAGGAATTGATGCTGAAAATTAAAGAAGAAAGATGTTGAAAAGATAAATATTTTTCCCAAATGTTGAACAAAAATATACAGTCCAAAATGTGTGACTGAAAGTGGTAATGAGCTGTTCAAAGCATCTGCAAAATCGACCACTGTGGCCAATAAAATAAAATAGTTTGATGCTTGGCCAAATCGTAATGGCAATGCACAACAAACAGCATGGACGCCGTAAATGCCTACCTACAGTAAATGAACTAGAAACGCGCAGCAATACCACTCTGAACAGTATTAGGCCGATATTTTAGGCTGATAAATTGAGAAAAACTAACAATCTGATTTCAGATTAGTTAAAAAAAGATTAAAAAATACATATTACCACTCACCAGAAGGAGTTTTTCAGCAGTAGGCCTCTTCTTTGGATTTTTGGTTAGCGCTGTTTTAACAAAATTATGGAATACCTGACTCCTGCAACACATAAAAATCAGCATTACAATTGATTTTACAGTAATATACATTCAGTTATGGACTGCTGGCCAATATCAATTAGATACAATGAAAATCAGTTATTAAATACAAACCATTTCTCTTTATCTTTGAGAGTGGGGGGTTTGAAACCGCTTTTGGACATCAGAAACAGTGCTCTCATAGGATGTAAGTCGAACATGGGCG
Source organism: Tupiocoris notatus (assembly GCA_037159825.1). Classification (NCBI taxonomy): domain Eukaryota; kingdom Metazoa; phylum Arthropoda; class Insecta; order Hemiptera; family Miridae; genus Tupiocoris; species Tupiocoris notatus. Next base: position 197,053 of record JASJUZ010000757.1, on the reverse strand, counting down.
GTTGGAGTTCTGCCAGTTCAATAGCAGTGATACCAACCGCCCAAATATCACACAGCTGATTGTACCCTCCTTTGCGTTCAACCGCAGCCACCTGTGGAATAGCTCATAGTAGAACCAAGCTCATTTTAACTCTCAAAAGCAATAGTTACAATAGTTTAACAAAACAAGATCAGGTACACTCGCCAATCCCAAAAGCTGTCTGGTGATACAGCAAAAATAAATAAAAATGAAAAAGGCAATTTCAATAAGGTGTATAAGGTAACTTTTATATTTTATTTCACATTTGTATAAAACAAGTGTTGATATAAATATATCTTTTAGAAGAGCATGAAGAGCATACTTGAATTACAATAAAAGGTTATGCCTAAAATGAATTACCTCCGGAGCCATCCAGTAGGGTGTCCCGATAAACGATTTTCTCTTATTGATAGTAGCTGTAATTTGAGCTGAAACTCCAAAATCCGCTAGTTTTACGTCACCGTTGTCCGTTAGAAGGATATTAGCGCCCTGCGAATGAGCCAAAAGAAATAAATATTGATTATGAAATAATTAGTTAGGGTGAACGGGGAACCGAAAAACGGAAACACTGCTGACCTTGATGTCTCTATGCATTTTGCCCATGGTATGCAAATAGCTGAGGCCGTGAAGCGTTTCTTTACACATGTACGCTATTTGTAATTCCGTCAGTGGCCCAGTGACTGAAAGAGAATAAAAGGTATTAGCTGCGACTCGAACTAACAGCAATGAGAGTCATAGCGAACAATGCTATCAAGATTATTAGCTCGATGGAGTCATTAACAGATGGAGTCATTAACACATCGCTTATCATTTAAACAAATAATCGTACATAATAATATATAGATTTTATTTTCAAAGTGTTTTTCAAATAGAAAGAGAAAATCATCAGGTACATCGACAGTACTAGAAAATGCGTACTACTCCAGGATTATTAGAAGAGATCAACGCACTGAGAAAATAGTTACTCTCTGAAATAGACCAAGTCGTTGGTCAGCATTAAGGTAAACAACATTAGTAACTTTGAATAATTATGTAACCTTGAGACTAAACGATCTACAGTACATGTGCAATTAGTTGGAAAGAGTACAACCCGAGCTCATTAGTATTCAATAGAATTAGGAAGAAACGTTTTGAAAGAGAAAATTCAGTGTTAATATGGCAATCAGACGGATGTCAAGGAATCGAACGAAAAGCAACCCAGCAAGAATCAAAAATTATTTGGATCCATCGCCAACTTGAGGCGCGTATATGTTAGGTAAATTTTTGGACATAATATCGGCTATAAATTTTGGAAAATGTTTGAGCTGAAGAAATGGCGAGAAAAAAGAAACGCGAAGGAAATTGCTAGGAACGATTATGAGGCGTGAAACTGAAATCCAGACAGTACACGATCCGCGAAGGAGAACAATAAATTATGTGGTCGAAACTAAGAAGGTAATTTTTACCGAATGAAATGACAACTTCAAAGACCAAGGTTTATTATCAAGATACATGATAATGGTTCTAGTAATTAAAGTGAGAGATCCGCAAAGACTAAGGTCATGCGAGGAAAAGAAAAAAAAACTGTTGGCACTCTAATGGTTGAAGACTTAATGGTTCAATAAAAAACCTTGATGATGCCAGGAGGGGCGAAAGTGCTGGTATGCAGTTTTGATCGTCATCATAAATAGTTCAAAAAATCGTCCAAAAATTGATACTATTCAAGTTACGGGAGAAAATTTTAAATTCTCGTACTTGGAAGACGAGCGATAATGAATTTTGGGCGACTTACTGTGGTAAATATCCTGCAATGATCCACCCCCACAATACTCCATACAAATCCACAGTTTGTCCCGACGTAGGTAACTTCCGTAGTACGCGATGATATTTTGATGCCGACAATCTTTCATCATCAGAATCTCTTGCTGGATGATAGCGAAATCGTCTCCTGGGATTTGGTAAGACAAAAGCTTGCGTTAAGATAGCGAAACGTTGAACTGAGTACAATAAAAAGTGCCAGTAGGTAAACAAAAAGGTGTTACATAAAAAGAGGACAAGACAGGCCTTGACACACGAGTATAACGTATTACTAGAACACTGCTAAGCTCACCTGGTTCCAGTTTAATGACTTTGATGGCAGCGAAGTCGTTCATAGAAAGTCGTTTGGCCTGAAACAATTTTTTCGAATCAGTTGAAAAGAGCGTCACTAGCCCAGATATTATTATATGAGTATTTCATGCCCAGGTGAGCAAATAATTCAACTAATCTCAAGAGATACATATTTTAGATACGCATGACCTGAAATGAAACCCATGAACGAACAGTAATTACACAACTGGATGCTCATAAGTAGAAAGAAATACGAGGTAGATTAATGCAACAATTTGAAGCAAAATGAAGCGTGGTATGCCCCTCTCGGAGATATAAAAAATAATTATAATAAACTTATTTTTAAAATTTAAAATGTTCACGTTTTTTACGTCAAGTTTTATTGAAAATAAAAAATGTTTTACAACCACGTTTACTTGAAATACGAATATGGTCGACCAGCCAACAATTTCAGACACGCATCTTTCGCGAGTGCGTTCAAAAATCCGCACAAACGAGCTCGGAAGGGACATAATTTTTCACTTAAACGAAGAAACCTTCTACCACCTACAGTTGTGTTTAAATATTATTTCAAATAAAGGAAACGAACCTGAAGCCCGAAAATAAGCTAGCCATTTATAATGAGCGGTGATGCGGTGATTTGTTTATGCCTTTATAGAATGAGTATCATTGGAATACCTCGATGGCCACCCAATATTATAAATTAATTAGGTAAACTTGAAAAGCAAGAGGGAAAGAAAGTTAGAATTTTAATAATTTAAGTACCATTTTGGAGGTAAACATTAGCTTGGACACCACTAATTACCCATTAAAACCACTCAATTTTCAAACAATCAGAATTCAAACAAGCAGTGCATTCCTAAAAAATCGACACACCTGTGTTACTTTGCGCGTGCCTAATTATACGCAAAATTAGAAAACGTTTTCTATCGGACGCCCGAAATCTCACGTGCCTACTTCTATTGTTCCCAGGTCTTACGAACAGTTATAGGAAGCAAGATCCACAACGTACATTCGTGGGTCGTGGAATCAACGACCTACATCTGAATGAGTCAGAAAACGGGCTCGAAAAGTTATAGCTCTCAGCATGGAAAAAATCGCGAAAATTTCACAGAAAATTACTTCAACTAAAATATGAGCAATTAATTTCTTTAAATGGAAGCATTGCCAATTGCAAGTATCCTTACTATAGCCAAGAACTCAGGAACTAACCAATTTATGCAAACCAATAAATTATAATAATTTCTTTAAAAACTGTAAACGGCGCTGTTTTTTTGTCGATAAATTAAAAAATATACCCTCTGAATTTTGCCAATCAAAGTTCGCATCTGTTCAACGTTTTGCTCGTTTCTATGGATATTAAAGTTGTCAACTGTCAATTTTAATCCCGCATTGGTTGGAATAGCGAGCTGTTGTCGTTTCGGTTGGTGTGCAGCACTTGTTGGGTTCGTTCGCTCCGAGAGAACTATGATTAGGCCGAACGCCCGTTTTGTTCCCTCTTCGAATGAGACGTGTAGAAATGAGCCTGTTGAAACGGTCACGTCACACATCCCAGATGTTCCTATGCCTCTTTGAGGAGGGCAATCCGGCGTCTTCCCGGTACTGCACGCGCTACTGCCATGTCAACTGTGCCGTTTCACTTCAACTCTGACTCTACAATTTTACTAAGAGTTATTTCATGACTTGGGCAAATTAGAGCCATGAGTTACGCCTAGCTGTCAACTAGCACGTGTGTTAATATAATAATAATGTCAAGATTTAAAATTGACAAATAGATAATATCAGTAGTGCAAGAGCAATACCATCACCTAATATCTCTTGTATGTAATTAATCTGAATCTTCAGAGCTAAAGAACTCATCATTGGTAATAATATCTACCGCATTTGTTATGCTTTTCTTGAGCTTTTCCCTAGAAAACCCTGGCTGGCAAATAATTGACAAATATTGGCTTCAAATAGGTATAAACGGTAACAATCAGTAATGTAATCTAATAGTTTATTCAACGAGCTTTTGTGGAAGGATAAAGCCGAACCATATAGCTTTCAACCAAATCATTATTCGCCGATAGAACCTTCCGAACGTTTTACATTGAATCGAAATTAGAATTTATAGTGATCTTCCGCTAAACCTAGCTTCTCTGAAACCTGAGCCATTAGTCGTTTGGGAATCAACATAAAACTCGCTATGGGCAGCGATTCATGCAACCATTCTTCAGGTTTTATTTTGGAAGCAACTTCAACACTGAATCTCCACTTGTAGAAAACTTGTTTAGCTTCAGCTTTTTTTTTTTTTTTTTTTTTTTTTTTTTTGGACAATAGGTACTTACTTATCGGTAACTTGAAAGAAAAATAATTCCATTTAGAATGGCACCACGCATTACGCTAAGTGTAAAGCGAACTACTGTTATTTCTGAAAAACTAACACAATTCGAAAGGCGTTTCGATAACAAGTTCCAGTTACAAACGGATCTTGGCAAACCGCCACGGACATTGTTTATCTTGCCATTTTCAAAAGGCTCCAACTCTAAGCTCAGACACAAGAGATAACGTACAGTTAAATAACAGAATTTACGCGGCCGAGGATTCCAAGTTTCTCTCATCAGCTGACCTTTTGGCTATAAATGATGGTTTATTGTGGAAATACAGGATCAACTGGCAAACGTCGAGAGCAAAATGAGAAATTCTACAACGAACCAAATACAATGGTCACTATCTATTCCAGCACCGAGAATTCCAATGAGTATAGAACGTTTTTCATAGCTGTAGGAAGTCTCGAGTTAAGCCATATTGCCGAATTTCTCAAAATCTCGAACATGCCATACTAAAGCACCAACTCGAGAATCATTAAAGCTATCGACTTCGATATGGTCTCATTCGATTCGGCGTTGAAAAAAATCTGCAGAAATGGATACAAAACACACCATGATACAAAAAAACCTACGAATGTACTAATTTTCCCCTCCTTAAAATTGAGATAGCGATTTGGCTAAAGAATTGGGCCATCGTAAGGCCAAGATTGATTTTTGGTGAACAATTAAATTATGCAGCTTTTATAGTTTCGCCAGAAAATGTTGACGGCGGACGGACAGAATTTCTTTTTATTCGACACTCGTATTTTACGTAGGTACCTTGAAACGTTAAAATCAAATTTTGAGGGGTTAGAAATTTTTTTTCGTGAGCGATTACAATGGTTTATTAATGTTGAATAATAAACCAAAATGTCACAGCAGGCGAGGGAAATGATAACCCAGCTCCTTAAAGTAAATTTTAATCCCAAGCAATCTTCACACGAACTCCAATTCGCATGAATTGGGAACAAGAGCCGAAAACGAGTGTAAAGAGTCAGTTTGATAGATGCGGGAGTACGCGGGGCCTGTTCGACCAAACATCATCTTCCTGTTCTTAACAACAGACATTCCAGCACGAGCACACCGCCACGTCTTTCGAAGGGATAAAAATAAACCCAGCTTACACTGCAGTTCATAGCATATAATATTTTATGAACACGATTATCTCACATGAACCAACGTTTTGTTGAAGCGTATGAGCTTATCCGACAAAAATCAAGTCGAGCTCAAGTACCGAAGGGCTCGAGCGAAAATCATGATTTTCCAGAACACGTTCTTAAAAATAAGTAAGAAAAAAAAATTAAGGTACAATCGCTCTGTGAACAATTCATTTCGAAAATGACATTTTCATTTCTTAAAATTACGATTTTCACGTCCTTTGGGATAACAACAGTTGAAAAATTCTATGGAGAGTAGGTACTGATAGTGATTATGTGAGAATTCTAAATACCTAATATATAGGTGCGTGCACACACAATTTAAAAGATAACTCGCACAAAAGGTTTACCTATTACGAAACGAAGAGCATGCACCTTATAATAATAAGACTTTTTTTTTTTTTTTTGTGCTAAATTGAGCCTGGAAACGTGCGCTATAACTTTTGCTTTGTCGCTTCTAAGGAGAAGAGTTGCAATAAATTATTGTTTCGTCGAAAATATTTTTCCTCCCGTTTCAAAAATTCAACTCGCATTTTGTATTTCTGAAAATTTCGCTTTCGTCGTTCAGACGACATCGTCCCTTAACTGGCAAAAACCGCTCAATTTCGATCTCATTTTGAATCACTTTATCGGGTTCAAGAGATTTACACAAGGGATGATAAGCCGTACTTTGAATATTATCTTGAATAATATATATCTTCTGACTGAGAGGTCCGATATCGCTCAAATTTTATGGAGAGCTAAAACCCAAGCTTAAGATGATTCCAAATGAATTTCCTTGCAATTGAATCGTCAATTCTCTCAGAGCAGGTGCGAATTCAAAATTCAATATAATTACGAGTAACCGGCAAAACTCGTTCAATTACGTTCTACGTTTGATACAAATTTTCAGGAAATATGCGGATTTTATCCTAGCCCCCAAATAATTTATAATATAAATTATTCATGATTATTATTCTCAGATCATGATTTATCATGATCAGATTAGCGGTTGCCACAGTGGGGTTTGGCGAAGAACCGTGCGCTAGCTAATTGTATAAAATTTATACAATTAGCTAAATATTTAAGATAAATAAATATATTAGATAAATACTTAATATTTATCTCATTCTCTGTCTCAGACTAGCAACGTGCATCTTCAATAAAAGGTCGATTATGTGACCTAAATATTGAACTTCATATTGAATTGATTCTTTGACCGCTCCTCCAAGTCAATTGAAGATTTCGAAGATAATATAATAGGACCAAAGCGGAGCGCAAACCTGCACCAAAAACGTCACTATAGAAATAAACGTCGAAGGCTTAGCCTTTACTCACAATACGTTCTGCTGAATAGATGCAACACTATCAGCTGGTTAGTAAATTTTAATAATAATAAAAATATTTATTCATGCAATAAATCTGTTCTTAATTACCTTATACACATCTCCGTAAGTGCCACTTCCGATCCTTTGGATAAGCTCGTATTCGTCCTGTGGGTTCCGTCGACTGATGTCCGACGACAGGGAAGCCGTGGAACCGTGAGCCATTGTCGTCGATTAGTCGTTGAAACTCGTCAACTGAGAACTCAGGGGAAGATTCGCGATATCACACGTACGTGCCGTCTCCGTTCTGAGAGATCGCCATAACAGCTCGGCTAGAGCCCAACAAAACCCGAGCACATCCGTTACTTGAAGAGCTAAACACTTGACATTTCGAAAGCGGTCGCACTTTCAGGGCTAACACAAAAACCACGGCCACGTCGGTTTTGAATCGCGTCCGCAACGAAACAACTAACAAGAACAAGGAACGAAAGAGAACAACTTCTAACAAGTGCGACTTTTATTTACGTCTCCAACTATTTCACCTTTTATCGATAATTCCCTAATCCCCCCACTGAGAGTTAGTTCATCAGCTGACATGCAGAACTGCGTTGAGCGCTAACAGACTTTTGAATCTTGAAAAAAGTATGCCACAGTATTGCTTCCCTATAACATGCAAGCGACTATATGTTTTTTTGAGGAAATTTTAAAATTAGCAATTTTTATTAGAGTAAAAATTTAACGTTGAGAGAGAAAAAGCGTGAAACCTGCTTTATCATGGCACCAGAGAACGTGAAATATCAACAGTTTGGAGCAGCTCCAATCGCCAAACAGCGAACTGACGATAAAAAAAGGAATACTCCTTTTTCAAATCATTTTTCAAAACTCAAAACAAATTATCATAAGAAAATATTTCGAATTCTAAAACTAGATATTTGTGTGAAATAGATCCCAGTTTTCAAGGGATTTGAACGCACGTTAACTAGATAACTAGAAAAGTAGCAGCTCTCTAACACGGAGTGTAACAGCTATTCGAGACCGTTCCATATGGCTAGGGACAACACGAAGTGCTAACTTCCGGGTACGCGCACGTGGGACGCATGGGCATGCGAATTGACTTTTTCTATCCTGTAATTAGGAAAGTTTTTTCCACCTTTTTTTTAAAATATACGCTTTTTTGTCAGATTCATCCTGTTCTACTATGAGTTAACCTTACTTTATTTCAAATTTGCCATCAGTTGATAAGGTGATTTTTAGGAGAGAATAAAAAACATTGATGACTTATTATTAGTGAGTTTACTTTTCGACTTGTTTGTGAAAGGAACAGCTTAACTTTCGACTTGTAGTGAGAAGATTGAAATCTGTTAGACTGATGAGGTGGACTATAATCTGAGTTGATGGACATAAGGTATATTTGAGACCAAACCTGGGAAAAAGTGTGAACAAACCGAAAACGTGTGAAAAAGGCAATTTTTGTGACCAATAATTTGAAACGGCAAAATTACGCAATCGTAAGAAATTCTCCTCATGAAGGAAATAGAGCTAATATCGACAGGGCATGCTATAATAATGTCTACCCTCCAGATGAAAATTGAAGAACCTATCACAATCACTTATCTAGAGGTTAGTGCCCTTCCCCTGCTCTGCTTCCAAACAGAGAAACTGAAAACATTCGAACACGATTGGTGACAGTTGGGAAGAGCGTCATTTCAATCTGGAGACAACTTAGTGCGGTAGATCGTTTCAACTTCGTTCGCAAATCAATTTAGAAAGTGTGGTGGAAGTACAATTTTCCAAAATTGGTGTTATTTCTGATATTGAAGGTAAATGGCCTAGTGGTCTTGATTCCTGTGATTCTTCAATGATGCACCATCAGCCTACAGCAGTTGGTTCACTGCGCATCTAATAGTTATAATTTTTCTTGAACATTTTGTGAATACAGTCACTTGAAGTGTGGACCTCTCGCATAAAGCACAATATGAGCGTCTGCCCTAGATCACCCAAAAAATTAATGTCGGAATTCAAGTTTGATAATAGAAAGGCGACAAAAACTATCCAGAAATTATACCAGTGTTACAACTGCTCGTACACAGCCAAACGGAAAAGCTATTTGATCAGCCATGTCGCTAAACATTTGAAACAAAATGATGAAAACGTGTGTGAGCAATGTTCGAAAAAATTCAAAACCAACAGGCACCTTCGGGATCATGTGCGGAGAAATCACCTCTACAATGACTTGCATTGTTATCACTGTTCGTACACCACAAAGCTAAAATTCCTGCTCGACAAACATGTTCAGAGGCATTTGAACCCATTAGCTGCTCCAATAGGGAGCAAGTACACTTGCTTGTTATGTACTGAGGATGAGGGAAAGTACGAGTGCACTGAGAGGCAGTATATGCTCCGGCACTATGTCAGATCGCATGGGGTTTGTATAGAAACAAGAAAACTCAATTTTGGGACCATTGAAAAATTCTACGATTGGAAAGCTAACTTGGAAAAAGTGGATTTGTGTCGTTATGTAAGCCGAGGAGGAGTTCGGAGGACGGCTGAGTGCAATATTCACTGGTTTCGTTGTTTTAGAGATGGAGTTTATAAAAGTAAAAGTACGGGCAAACGCAAGCTCAAAAATAAGGGCTCGTTGAAAATCAACAGCATTTGTCCATCGTCCATTCGGGCTGTTGAAGAAAAAGATACCGGTTCGGTACATGTAAATTTTATCCCCGTTCACGTCGGCCACGGCAAAGAACTGGAACTTTTGAATCTTTCCACGGAAGAGAAAAAAGAGCTGGCCGAGCAACTGGCTGCTAACATTCCTTTCAATGCAGTTTTGGCATCTTTGAGAAGCTCCATGAACGATGGTGGTGGAGTTGAACGGATTCACTTGACGACTAGGAAAGATTTATGGAACATCAGACGATCCTTCAAAGTGGAAATCCACCACTCATCATCTCCATTTGACATCGAAACGTTGAAACCGGAGAATAACAAACTAGAACCAGTTAAATCAGGGAAAAAAGCTTATACACCCTTAAGTAAAACTGATATCGATCATGATGCCCAAAAAAATCTTGATGGAAGCACAAGTATTGATGTTCATCATCAAACTCCTAAAATCGACAGTGGCCTTCTTCAAGTTCTCTCCAGTCCAAATACACATATTCCATCTAAGAATGGGAACTGCGGGGATATGATGGCAGAAAGAAAAATATTTGTCGATAATGTAATCAGTCATTCCAATATTACTCCTACTGAGACTGATAACACAATGTGTGAAGATAACGGAGAGGCAAGTGTTGAAGCATGGATAACCACAATGAAATCCTCAGAGCCCAGCATTGTCAGATTTTACGAATCCCAGGCACCTCTTTTAGCTGAAAATCCTGAAAGTGATTCCACAAGTTACATTCTTAACGATGAGCTCTCCGATAGGAAAAAATTGTTAATTGACGAATTACTCAAACTCCTCGACTCCGCAACAACTGAAGCTGATCTCAGCGTTTTGGAGAATCACCTCCCTCCTGTATTTATGGCAGCTCATCAAGAAATCTACAAGAACCATTCTCGTATTCCATTGGGTCAAGCAGAAGATGTTGCAACTGTTGTGTGCCAAACTATGTATGAAGATTGATACTGTGAATTGCATGATTATAGTGGTTGGGGGTATTACTTGTGGGCAATGGCAGCATTTATCAATGATATAAAATTGGCGAAAAGGAGTGAATGATTTTCAGTGCATCTTAGTTTTTCATCAATTAATTATCACCAAGCAGATAAAAATTATTGTTTCTAGACTACATTTTTAATATTTTGATTATCTATCTGTGGAATTACGCATTTAAAAAAAATTCAAAGCAGTGGATCAAAATCGCAACTAACACCATAATTTTAATTTGTGATTATTTTATTATTCCCGATTATTGATAATGAGAAAGTTATTTCTTCGTAACCCTAACAGTCCAGAACAAAGTAGTGGTAGTTGTGGTTACAGAGGGGCGCGAGAATTCCTTCAATTCCTTAAAATTGCCGTTCTGACGTTCATTCTGAGTATCGCCATGAACAACTTTATCTGACCGACCAAAAAGTCTTCTCATGAGCAACAAAGGTTTCCCTTGCCTGTAATTTGAACGCACTGTATGAGCAAATAAACATCCTAAAATTGTATGAAAGTGAAGTTAGTTCTTCAAACGTTACAAACTGCTGAGAGTGATTTAGACATGGTGTAATTACCTCAGTGAGGTTGTGCGGGCTTTAGAAGATTCTGAGGTCATTGTTGAAGTCACTCGACTTTCAGACGACTTAGAAGTTTTTTCAGGTTTTTGTACGTCTTTTGGAGATTGATTTTTCAAGTTGAGCGCGTCGACTTGGTTCGATTTTTTGTAAGTCGATGCAAATTTCGGACAATGATCGCAAATTGCAGCAGCGCATACTTGCCTAACACGGTTGTTCTTCAGCTTCGAACTTTCCTTGCATGACCTGATTAATTGAATCCTACCATTGTTCTTTCAAAGTTCAAACATCCACAGAAAATTTTATCACTATAACAGAAAACTTAACAATCGAGCACTGTATTCTAATATATCTGTAATTTATTCAACTGCAATTTAATTCAAATCCGTCAGTTTCATGGTGCATGAACCATCAATTATTTTCCTGGTACCGACTCACATAACGCTATCTTACAGATCTCCGCTCATATCACTCCAATTTTTACATTAGTGTAGCTCACAAAACTCACTCCAATCCTGAAGGTAAAGAAGGTGCAGAAGGAAGATCAGATGTTTGACAACTGGAAATTTCATCATCCAATTTTTGTTCATGAACAGTAGTAACGTGCTGTTCAGGAGCAATAGTTGGCACTGGAGTTTTGACTCTTTTACAGATGAAATTACTGTCTGCAAAATACTCGTATTCGCCATCCGTTTCAATATCTGTCTCTGATTGGGGCATAAAGCACTTCCCACACCAAGACATTGCTTTTTGTTTTAGTGAAATATTTTTGCCTCCAAGTAACCAAGAACTAATCAAGGTGACATTTATTGTCCAAGGTACAGTATGCTCAACTTAGTTTATCATCTCTACACCAGAGAAAACTAACTCGGTGAAGCCCAAAGCAAGATGAAATTCATTATTAGGTAATGGTTTTAAATTGTCAATCGGTGAATAGGGATTAATCGAGCTCCTTGTTACGCAATCATAGTTTTAATTTGAACACCAGTAATTCATGAAGAGCTTGGCGTTGTACATACAAAGAGAAAGACGTTAAAGCAACAAGCAGATTTGTAATACTCTTTCGAATTAGGTATAAAGTGTTATGGGGAAATTGAAGGTTGACGAAAAACGAATGGAGTGCTTTCAAATCTTAAATTTCGATTGCTCTTTCAACATTTTGCAGAAAAGGTGAACGAAAATTGAGGTACCTAAGCAACAGAAAAATCAACAGTTCCATCCATTAAAAAGAAAATTTTATCGTGTCTTGACACTCGAGCAAAGCGAAACACAATATTAAAGGAGTTAATATACAATTAAAGTAAAGTGCCACCACGAAGAGCTAGAACCAAATGAAGAACTGAGCCACCTTGGACTTTGTAATCTTGAGCGGTTTTCTCATCGTGCCTGAAAACATACATGTTTGAGTGTAATGCTATGTACTCTACATTACATTACATTTATCAGCTTAAAATTGTTTGAAAAATACACGCAATGAGAGAAAAAATGTTCTCACATTTGTTTGCCGGAGAAAATCAACCTTTGTTGTTGAGGTGGAATTCCTTCTTTTTCCTCTACTCGCTCTTTGATCCTTTCCACTTTATCTGTAGGCTCAATGTCGATTTCGATCTGAAATTGAAAAAAAGCCTGCGTCAGAAAAAAAATGTCAGGAACCTATTTGTATGTAGATACATACGTTTAATGAGAGCTACAGCAGAAGTATTATCTTCAGCGGATGAAAGAACAACTACTGCAGATAAGAAAGTGGCTATAGTAATCGAAATTCACAACAGCGCAAGGACCAATATTAAAGAGTAATAAATATTGAGTTTGAAAAATATTTTTTCTGAAATTCATCAATTTAAGGATGATTGAATTTTTTTTTTAAATCCATACCTCTTTGCCGGTCAGCGTCTGAAACAAATAAAGGGGCTATGAAAAAAGCAATACTAACATGTCTTACTATTCTACTATTAGGCTTGGAGAGGAACAAGGGAGCAACTGGAACAATGTATTCAAAGGCGGGAAAATTACAACGTGTAATAATTTATTGTTATCGGTTGTATATTTTATGTTTGCTGCGCAGCTCTTCCGGTGTCTAAATATTTTCTTATTATTTTTTGGCATAAATTGTAATCCGACTGATGTGGCCAACCGTTGCGAGGACACCGCTGTCAAAGGAAAATATCAAATTCAAGTCAATTAGTTTTCTCAAAATGCAGACGACGCATTTCCTCGAAGTTTTCATTCTCTTTGTTTTACCTAATAAATTCGGCTGGGTCTCTTGTAAAATAATACGTCATCCGACGTTGGCAGAATGTATGATTGCCGAAATCATTATACTGTTTATCAAACCCAGGCGCAAGCCAATATTTGCTAAGATAAACGGTGAGCTATTAATACTGTTTTATTAAGCGTAAGTATTGTTATTTAGCGTAAAAATGTTCATAAATTCCAGATGCACCGGGATCCTGATTAATAAACACTGACATACCTTGACTTTGATGAGCATGGCGGATCTATATAAATTATGCTTCTAGAGAGAAAATGTAATGTAGTGAGTAAAAAATTAAACACAGATTTTCTTCGAGAAAACCAATTATTGTGAGTACGGAATATAGATTTTGGAATGAATAAAAATAAAGTCGTCGATTGGGATATCACACGGGCATAGAAAACGCAGGGAAGAGCGTTGGGCCCAGCTGTAATTCATGAGTCTGTTGTTGTTGTTCTAGTCCAAGTCAAGCTCTGTGATGGACATCACTGGAAGTAATTCAAGCAGGACTCAATCTAATTTTTAATAAAAACGAGTAATGAACTCGTTAACTATAATACAGATTCGCTATGGTGGATTTCAAAAAAAAAAAAGAAAAAAAAGAGGACCTACCTGGTACTTAGGTTTTAGCGTAAACTGTACAACAGGCGACTCTAAATGTTCACCAAGAATCCATCTTGGCCAGAAAATGGCACAATTCTTTAACCAAATCGCTAGCCACCTTAATTTTGAGGGTATTTTAGGGGGGTCTTGAGGGGGAGAAAATGAGTATTTTTCAAGGATTTTCAGAAAAAGGTGCTTTTGGAATCGAATGTGAACATTGCGGGATCGATAGCTATATTGGTTCTCTAGTTAATTGCAGCTTTGTGTAAAATTTGGGAGATTTTCACAATTTTGGAATGAGAAACTCGAGAAAGGCATGAGGGTTTACTTCAACGTATAGATGATCTTCTAACATTATTATTATTCTTTAATTTTTTTTAAATCCCTCGTTAGATTTTTTAAAATCAATTTTCAAATTTGAAAAAGGCAAGGTAGTGAGATTAAAATTTGATGATACCTGAGTAGTTGTTTACAAAATTGAAACCTGAGTCTGGGCTTGAAGCTAGTTTAAAACTTACAGTAAGTTAACGCCCAATTTTTCTCAAGTTGAAATTTAGAATTGGCTTTCTAAATTGGTTGAGGACAACATTGTGATATTTTCTCAAGGCCGGCTGAACAAAAAAATCTTATCGGCTGAAATTTGTTTTTTTTTATAGAATAAAAAATTATTGCTCTGACTGAGTAAAATCTCTAGTTCAACTTTGTGCCAGCTTGTGAAGCTTCATAATTAAATTATTGTTCTAAATTCAAAAATAAATTTTTTTAAGCAACTTCATTTTTTTCTTTCAAAATTAATATTCCTATTAAGTTAATAGTTAATAGTTAGTTCGTTAATATTCCTATTAAGTTGACGTAAAATGCAAGAACCCCAAAAATGTCAAAATATTATTTTTGTTTCTACAGTTGAGGCTAAAATAAAATTAATCGGAAAAAAATGAAACGTTTTGGTGACATTTTTAATAAATTTCAGTTTTGTCAGATATGATTCAAAATGACAGTTGAGTGTTTATTTATATGCAGTAAATATTATAAATGTACTTTTTTTTACATAAATTTACATAAAATGTAAATTTAATAATGTGCATATATTTTTACATAAATGTATTATTTTGTTATAAAGGCGACATACCGTAAATTACTGAAAAAATGTGATATTAACCTATCATTAGTCAAAACTATTTATTTTTCCCAAACGACGATGCTTTTCCTAAACGAGGGTAGGTGTCGTTCATAACGTATCCTTGATAGAGTTTAATTTTGGCTCGCCACGCTTTATGGAATGTCAACACTTTTTCGGCCCTCGATCAGCCGCCTCGACGACATAGAAAAACAACAGTACACGTCGTATCTTCAGCGATCTTGTACAGTTCTCTTTAAACTAGACAACAACATTCTTCGTCAAGGGCACTCATATAAAAGGGAAAAAATTGTATGTTGTCGGTCAGTGTCGTCTACAACGTCCTCCATAAACTATCTCAATCAACATGGTTCACGCAGTAAGTTCGAAACCCAGCCAAAGTCGGGGATGACTCGAATTTCACAATTTTACTGGTTTCTATCTTTAGTTTATTCAAATATGAAAAAACTCTTGAGTAAAAAGAAAAGTCTATTTTTAGTGAGAACTTTCGCTCATTGGGAAATCATCAGGGCCGTATAATACATACATTTAGTTAAGGTGACCACATGAACTATAATAACACACCCTAGGTACTGCAACATCCTAAAGAAACAAGATGGTTACTATAAATTGTCATGTATTTTTGTCATGTGCTACTTGTTAGGTTCTGACTGGATTGTCTTGAATAGGATCTAAAAATCTGCGGCTAGGAATTTTCTATCAAATTTCCGTTGAAATTTCAATAATTCACACTAATGTAACTTCAATATCCGCATAGGTAACTTCAATATCCGAACCGTTAATCAACGATTGACGCACATCAAGAAGTAAATGAATTGACTAACTTTTCTGAGAAAGGAACTTTTGTATCGTTAATACGTTAATTGACCGAAATTTTGACCAAGAGTAATTATTTTTTTCTTTCAGTGTTTAGTTCAATGGATTCGATTTGCGGGATGGTTAAAATTTTACTGTTTGTGAAATTGAGCTCTCCCACTTACTCCATTGGGTATTAAATTACAACAATGAGAGTTGGGTAACAAATCACAGTGATAAAGATAATTAATAATGCCATCTTTTTCTTTACGATAGAATTTTTTTGTGATAATATAACGTTTCTTTGCTAATACCAGTGCAACCAGAAAATTATTTAATTTAATCTCATTGTACAATTTCGCTGATCGTTTTCGAACCTACTTTTCTCCAATAGAGAAACAATTTTATTTTTTACGTAGGTATCGAGTAATTTTTTTGTCTCAGAAAATAAGTTAGATATAACATAATATCTTTCTTTCGGGGTTTGTGAAGGGGAGGAAAACCAGACGACTTATTCTCCGAGTCTTTATTGGATAAATATCTTTCTTCCTTGAATATTTCAGGTCGCCCTCGTGACTCTCGCCCTGGTTGGCTCAGCCCTATGTCAGTATGTTCATCACGCAGCTCCGGTCCCTGTTCTTTCGAGGACTGAAGTACGAGATGATCACGGACAATTCGCCCTCTCCTACACAACTGGTAAATAAAATTCAAGACGATTAAACATTGTTGATTGAACTTCGAATTAAGCACGGCGGACGTTCGCTCTACTCGCTCATGGACTCTTTCTAGGGAATACCATTTTTGGTTTATCATTCAATAATAAACCGTTGTAATCGCCCAAGAAAAAAAAATTATAACCCCCCCTCAAAATTTGATGTTTTACGTTTCAAGGCATGTAGAATCCGAATATCCCATAAAAAAACGCTGCAAATGATTGTACAGTGGTTTATTATTATTTCGCTTCAATATTGATTTAAGACGACTATCCATTTGTCATTTTAAATATTCCGATCATTTGTGAACATTCCCACCGAAAAGCAGATGGTAACTATAGGGGAAAACTCCATAGCAACTATTGTAATTTTAATCATTTTTATTTTTCTTAATTTCCTAATTAAAAGCTAAACTTATTGCCTAACGATACAGCTGGAGAGAGTGTTTGACGACGATTCCAATGAGTATAGAACGATTTTTATAGCTCCAAGAACTCTCGAGTTATACCCTAATGCCAAATTTGTGAAAATCTCCCAAATTCGGCACAAAAGCTGCGATAACTCGAGAACCAATAAAGCTATCGACCCGGTGATGGTCGCATTCGATTCAGCGTCCAAAAATCTATATAATTTGATACCACGTACACATTTTTCTGAAAAACCTTGGAAAATATGAATTTTCTCCCCCTCAAAACCCCCCAAAAATACCCTTAAAATTGAGCTAGCAAGTTGGTTCAAGAATTGGGCCGTCCTTGGACAGAGATTGATTTTTGGTGAAAATTTCAAATTTTTAGCTCTTACAGTTTGGCCGGAAAACTGCTAACGGCGGACGGCGGACGGCGGACGGCGGACGGCGGACGGCGGACGGCGTACGGCGGACGGACAGAATTTTTTTTATTGGATATTCGGATTCTACATGCCTTGAAACGTAAAACATCAAATTTTGAGGGGGGGTTAGAAATTTTTTTTTCTTGGGCGATTACAATGGTTTATTATTGAATAATAAACCAAAATTCTTTCTGTCCGCCGTACGCCGTCAACACTTTTCCGGCCAAACCATAATAGCTAAATTTTTGAAATTTTCACCAAAAATCAATCTTGGTCCAACGACGGCCCAATTCTTGAACCAACTTGCTAGCTCAAGGTATTTTTGGGGGGTTTTGAGGGGGAGAAAATTCATATTTTCCAAGGTTTTTCAGAAAAATGTGTACGTGGTATCAAATTATATAGATTTTTGGACGCTGAATCGAATGAGACCATCGCGGGGTCGATAGCTTCATTGGTTCTCGAGTTATCACAGCTTTTGTGTCGAATTTGGGAGATTTTCAGAAATTTGACATGAGGGTATAACTCGAGAGTTCTTGGAGCTATAAAAATCGTTCTATACTCATTGGAATGGTCGTCAAACACTCTCTCCAGCTATACCGTTTGGCAAAAAATTTAGTTTTTAATTTGGAAATTAAGAAAAATAAAATAGATTATAATTACAATAGTTGCTACGGAATTTTCCCCGATAGTTACCAATCTGTTTTTCGGTTGAAATGTTCACACATGTTCTGAATAATGACTATCTGAAATGGATAGTCTTCTGAAATTATATTTGAAGCGAAGGAATAATAAACCACTGTACAATCATTTGCAGCGTTTTTCACTCCTGTTCCATTTTTTACTTCACAGGTGACGGTCAGGCAAGGAGTGAACATGGTGCTTTGAAACAGACCCCCGAAGGCGACTATGTCCTCGTCCAACAGGGAACCGTTGCTTATACATCGCCTGAAGGAATCCCTGTCTCTCTATCGTACGTAGCCGATGAAAATGGTTACAGGCCCGAAGGTAGCCACATTCCCCAACCACCTGTGCCAATCCACTAAGAATTCAATCATCCCTCATCATCAAGCTATTTGTGCTTAAATAAAAGATAATACCATCATCCACATGTTAATAATTGTGAATTTTTCAGTTGTGTAGCGAATATAACGTTTATAACTTGTACAACGTGTCTTTTATTTGGTTGAATAAATTTTTCCTGCTTCTACTTTATCTTTGAGCTGGATGACGAACAAGTTTTTCGGTGTATACGGTCACTGGCCTATGAACGCCGAACGAAGTCATCGGTCATCGTTTGCATTGTATCTACTCGACAAGTTTTCGCAGCATAATAGTTTTCCGTACATTAGAAATAATTTAAAAGGCCTTTAATTATAAATCGCGCCTCTAGAAGGCACAGTTATAAACAACGATAGTACCCATCATTTCAATGTGTTGAGACGTAAATATCAATACAACTATCGAGAAAGATAGTTGACAGTAGAAGTTTCCTTCTTCATTGTAGTTGGAGATCATATCAATTGAATTTTCTGGCGATGAGATGTAGGATAATGTCGATTTATCTTTCATGTCAAGGTCCAACGAATTATATACGGAGATTATCCCCTTGCCGGTCCGCAATCTTGGGGAGCGTCGGACGAATTGATCGATCACTCGGTCAAAACATTTCTTATTGCATAGATCTCGAGTGGACGGGACATTTTATTTTATTTTGTGTTGATCGGGTATATAAAAGGCAATCATTTTGAAGTTTCCGTTTAGATGTGTGTTCCGAGGGATAGTATGTATTTCGCCAGTGTAGTTGGAGTGTGTCTAGCGCTCATATGCGCATCTAAATCTCACATCGTGAAAGAAACCTCGGCCGAAGGCTGTTCGTTGCCTAAAGAACTATTGAAAGAAATCCAAAGCTATCAAGGCAAAGTTGATAAAATCGTCCAGACTGTAGTTAACGGAACACTTAGCAAAGAAGTATGGAAGGAACTCGCATTTTTCACCGACACATTCGGAAACCGCATGGCCGGTACAGAAAATTTAGAGAATGCAATTGATTACATGGTCAACCGTTCTAAATGGCACAACGTCGATGTTCACACTGAGCCCGTAACAGTATCCCATTGGGTCAGGTAAGTGAGCAATATATATACTACGAAATTTTCTTGATTGGCGAATCGTGATAAGATTGATTGAATACGATTTGTGGTACTCATATCGAATAACGCCATTCACCATCCAACGCGTCATTCATCAAGCTGAAGTCCGGGAATTACCCGGCTAGCGTAATAATTTCACCTCCCATTAAAACAACCAGCTCATACGAAAATGAAGAAAAAAACGCTGTAAATGATTGTACAGTGGTTTATTATTATTTTGCTTCAATATTGATTTAAGAAGACCATCCATCTGTCATTTTAAATATTCCGAACATTTCTGAACAATCAGATACAGTATGGTAACTGCAGGGGAAAACTCCGTAGCAACTATTGTAATTTTAATAGTTTTTATTTTTCTTAATTTCGTAATTAAAAGCTAAACCTATTGCCTAACGATACAGCTGGAGAGTGTTTGACGACCATTCCAATGAGTATAGAACGATTTTTATAGCTCCAAGAACTCTCGAGTTATACCCTCATGTCAAATTTCTGAAAATCTCCCAAATTTGGCACAAAAGCTGCGATAACTCGAGAACCAATAAAGCTATCGACCCGGCAATGGTCTCATTCGATTCAGCGTCCAAAAATCTATATAATTTGATACCACGCACACATTTTTCTAAAAAACCTTGGAAAATATGAATTTTCTCCCCCTCAAAACCCCCCAAAAATACCCTTAAAATTGAGCTAGCAAGTTGGTTCAAGAATTGGGCCGTCGTAGGATCGAGATTGATTTTTGGTGAAAATTTCAAATTTTTAGCTCTTACAGTTTGGCCGGAAAACTGCTAACGGCGTACGGCGGACGGCGTACGGCGTACGGACAGAAATTTTTTTATTGGATATTCGGATTCTACATGCCTTGAAACGTAAAACATCAAATTTTGAGGGGGGTTAGAAATTTTTTTTTCTTGGGCGATTACAATGGTTTATTATTGAATAATAAACCAAAATTCAACAATATGGTACCTGCTCAATTAACTCTACCGTCCAGGTTGGCATAGCTTCTCGATAGTCAATTACATTAATTTTTTTTAGCTTAGGTCCACCGAGTGGAGAGACGCTTAGGGGTAGGAACACAATGAGTAATAACTGATTTAATGGGTTTTGCCTTCACGAGGGTTGACTGACCTAATACACAATGGATAATAAACCCTTTTAATTATAGTTTGAGCTTCTATATTCTGAGAAAGGAGTGATGGCCTCGTCTCTTATTATGTCCCAGAATATCCGAGCATGAAAGTGGCCTATGGATCCACCTATACGAGAAGACACGCTGATGAAACATCCATCTATCCCCAAACGTTCTCTATACCAATGGGTACAGCTTTGAAAATCGTTAAAAATGTACTGTATTTTTCAGAGGTGAGGAATCTGCTACGATGATCCTTCCTAGAGTGAAGAAAATGAGCATTCTGGGTTTGGGAGGTAGCGTTGGCACGCCGCTTCCTGACGGAATCACAGCTGAAGTGATCGTAGTCGAAGACTTCGATGAGCTGAAAAGGAGAGCCTCGGAAGTGAGAATTTATTCGGGAAAATGCTAACATACTTCAAGTTAATTGTGAGGTTGAGGTGGAGACAAAAAACGCGACCAGTTCTCCTTATCATCTATATTGATTCGAGCGCTTTCGCCCTCACGGGCCTCTTCAGGAAACATCTTAGAAATTAGTGTGTCAAGTCTTTTTAAAAAAGGGAGGTCGCACGTGAAGAGGGTTCGTCTTGAGATGAGAAGTTATCACAGTTGCATACTTAATCTAGTTTTAAAGCTTGAAAATATAATTATAAACGTTAAGTTAGGTGGTCTAAAGTTGTTGCTCATGTTGCATGAGATCGTGCATTGACTTGCGACGGGTAGGGGAAAAGCTGTTTGAAATTCTGAAACCCTCTCGCTTATTTTTTCAGGCGAATGGGAAAATTGTGGTTTTTGCCGAAAAATGGATTAGCTACGGAACGACAGTCCGTTACCGCAGCAAAGCGGCCTCGGCAGCTGCTAAAGTCGGCGCCGTTGCTAGCCTTATCAGATCGATTTCACCGTTTTCACTGAACAATCCTCACACCGGATGGCAGTCATATGAATCCGGAGTAGCTCGCATACCCACAGCAGCTATCACCATCGAAGATGCCAATCTACTTCTTCGAATTCATAGAAGGGGTGATTTATTCAAATAATCGTCAAATGTATCACGCTTCATTGAAAGGAACTGGCTGTGAAATCGTCGAGTTTATAACAGTAGCGTAATATTAATATCGTTTATTTAAACAAACCACACATTTCCACCACATTTTTTTTGTTTGTTTGTTTTCGTTTTTTGTTTTGTTTGTTTGTGTGTGTTTGTTTATTTAAATAAATAAATTGCTTTAGTTATTGCTTTAGTTATTGCATTAGTTGTTTTCAATCTAAAAAAAATCCAATATTAATTTTTTCAAAGTTACGATAGTCTATATATATCAGCTTAATCAAATTGGCCTATTCGTTTATTAGTCAGGTTATTACACAGCTTTGTGATCGTATAGACATTGAGTTTTACAACTTTCCCTTCAACCAAGACACGTATTTATGAAGAGATTTACGCACCCAGGAATAAAGATCGAAGTCAATTTGAAAATGGAGGCGAAAACGTACGGCGAAAAAACATCAAGAAACACCGTGGTCGAAGTAACAGGTTCATCTCAACCCGACCAGTACGTTCTTGTTTCCGGCCATTTGGACTCGTGGGATGTTGGTAATGGAGCGATGGATGATGGCGGTGGCGCATTCATTTCTTGGTACACACCAATTCTCCTCAAAAAGCTCGATCTCATCCCGAGAAGGTCTGTCAGGTAATGATATTAGAAGGCTGTCGATAGTAATTTTGGAGAAGAGGTTTGTAACACAAAAGTTGTAAGGATTGGGTAAATTATTCAAAGAAATGAACGACACTGGTGAATTCTCTCAAAGCGAACTATATTAGAAAATCCGTTTGATTTTAATAATTATCGAATGTAATTTTTTATTAAAATTTTATCTATAGGTCAATTGACCATTTTTGAAAACATCGAGGGAAAAGATCAAGGATATGAGGGATAAACAATTAATTAATCTGCGTTGCTGCGTCTGCGTTGAGCGTTTATTTTCAAAATCCCAACGTTTGATTGCAGAGCTGTGCTATGGACCGGTGAAGAAGAAGGACTCATAGGGGCTTTCGCGTACAAGAAAGCGCATCAAGACAATCAGATAGTGTTAGCAATGGAAAGCGACGAAGGCACTTTCAACCCCCGAGGCATTTCTATGAAGGGCACCAACAAGGCCACTTGCATCGTTCAGGAAATAGTCAAGTGAGAAAGGACCGTTCAGTTTTTGTCGTAATGAATTTGTTTTGTACATTCTGTTTGTGAGCAAGGAGCGAATGTACGCGTATAGAAGAGCGGCGTTAGTGAACGCAGACAATCTACGGTTGACAATTAATTCTGCAGGTGCCCTATGGTAGAGCTAAATGTTTTATTACAGTTAATTCACTTTTTTTGACAGACACCCAAGCTTGTCTATTTGAAAATATTATTGATCTCAATCGTTATAATCAAGCCTGGTGTCTTACATTCAGGTAATTAGTTATATAAAATGATGAGCGAATCTTACTATTTTAACGAACCTCATTCCCAGTTGAGTACCGAAGGAAATTAAGGTGATATTTTTTTGGAGTGGCCACCGGGTATCTTGATGACAATTAAAACGCTAATTTTTCAGCGACATCCTGTTCCCAGACTATTGCATACACGTCATTTAAATTTTTAAGAAATTAAAATGACCAAATAATATTTCTTCTTTACCTTGTCGTCGCATTTTTTTATGTACAGGGGTTGTGAGGGGGTTAATGAGCCGCCTGGTTTTTCTCCCCCTCACAACCCCTGGACATCAATTAATATTTTATTAAAACCACCACCGAAACACTTAGAAACTTTTGCTAGCGAGAAGTTATGCATTGTTTGCACGACCTTTGAAACAGATAAAAATTTTACATTTTCAAGAAAAATTAAGAGTTTTTACCGAGATATAAAAAGGTAGTTTTTTCCATTCTTGAGAATAATCAAAATTCGGATGAGAAAATCAGTTTTTGAAAAAAATGACTTCATTTTTATAACACATTCTTTGTTTGCTTGCTTTGTTTTTCAAATTTGAATTGGATGAGGTAATATGTTGCTGAAAATGTCCATAATAAAATTGGTGTGAATTTTTAGAAACGACAGCAGGGAAGTTTGATTAGAGGGCCTTTTGTCAAGGAAAAAACAAAGCACGGTTTTCTCGGTTCTGAAGATACATTCTTTTGATGCGTTTAGACTATTGTCATCGATAAATGCGACGACCCTGGAGCTCTCGGATGATGTCGGTTCTGACATTATGGTCTGGGCTAATACAAAGGTGCCGTTGGCCGCCCTCAAGAATGACAATGAACGATATTTCTGGTATCATCATTCAGATGCAGATACAATGGAAGTGGAAGATCCTGATGTACTCGACAGGTGAAAATTGAAACGGGGAAACACTTTTCGCTACGATGAGTTTTCGATTTCATGTTATAACTCGCAACTCTTGTTTAAGATGTTTGGCAGTTTGGGCTGCGGTTTCCTACGTGGTCGCCGATTTATCAGTAAGACTGCCCATTGGTTGAATTCGCCGGTTCAAGATGAGAAACTGTCAAGTGTATCCAGTATTCATGATGAGCAATCCCCAACCTACATTGAATTGGAATGAAACGGCAGACGCTTGAATGCAAAGAAAACTTTTTAAAATATATTAATAAATTATTACATGTTTTACAGACAGTTTGTTCTATTTAATTTTACCTGTGCAATTAGATCAATATGAAAAAAAAAACTTGAAATATTTTTAAAAAATCAAAAAGCAGTTTTTACCGTATATAACTTCACTACGATAAAAACGTTATTTATTTCGCCGGTTTTTTATTTGAAAGCGTTATTTCACATATTATACACAAATATATACTACGTCAGAAATATATTATGAAAAGCGCCTCGATTGATAGTATCATCCAAAGGTTTTTTTAGAAGCATAATTTGGTTTTCATCTTGATTTTGATAATCTCTATATTTTTGTTACACTTATTTCAGTCCGAAACGAAGTAGGTGAATTCATGATGATCGAATTCAATTTGGTGTATTTGATCGTCATAACTGGACCAAAAGTAGGACGGTGTAAGCGTATAGTTCGATATTTTTTCGTCAGCGACATTTTTCAATTCTTTTAAAATTTTGTTAGCTCGCGGTTTCCCTCACAGTGAACAATGTAATTCTTTCAGGAAATGGTTCATGTGGTTTGATGGTCTAGGAAAATCAAAACGCAAGTCGGTTTTCAAAAAAATTTTATCCCAAATTTTTTTTGTCAAGCACATTAGGATTTGGTACATTTAATGCCCAACTGATTCAGATCGTTTGGCATCGATCAAAAATTATTTCGGAAAATTCAAAATACATATTGGAACATCAATATTAAATGTACATACGACGCGTTTATTAAAAATGTTTTCTATACAAAATAGTTTGAATGAAATGGTACAACGATGAGATCTTGAAAAATGCTAGAAAAATGTCAAAGCGCATTCTATTCGTATGAAACATGAGAATGGAACGGACGTATTCATTTTAGGGACATTTAAGAATGATAATAGAATCTGTGGGTTTCAATTTTTGACATTAAAACGGAACATTTTATTCTAACCAGAAAAACAATTTATAAGCAGATAAACAAGTAGAATTTTTCAAATAAATGCACCATGATTGTAGGCGTTTTCAAGCCTCCAATTCAAATCAGATTACCTACGATTAGTATTAATCTCTTAAATGATACCTTTGTGCGCTAGCGTGAATAGCTAACTATGATGAATGCAGCTACTGTGGCATGCGTACTTGTGTTTTGTAACTCTTGATTTGGATTGGGGGCGAAATCAACGTTGACAGAGAGGAAACATAACGGTGGTTCACGAAGCGAGTGGCAAACCAAAAACCATCATATAGCCAACAGTCCAGTATTATTTTTTACATTGGATCAGGTAGTTTACAATTTAATATTAGGGCGCTCTTTAGCCAGAAGATGCATAAAAATGGCTATGCCATTAAGACGATACTCTAGTATTCTGAACACATATGTATAATTAATTGTCATTTATCACCATGATCCATAAGTTAATCAAAAACCACAAAGTATAGGAAAATGGCAAAAGTGTTTTAGAAAAGAGTTGCACAACGCTCGTCTCTTTGTATTTACTTTTATTTGGAGCTAATTTATAGGATAATGTTGATAAGAGAATAAGAACCGCAAAAGCGGCAATCTCAACTAACCTTCGCTTGTAATTTGACAATCGAGGCCGTCAGAATAATTATGTTCTGCCCTGTGCAAAATGTATCAATGAAGTCGATTAAAATGCAAAAGCTCAGGTATTTGGCTTTGCTCTCGTTTGGTAAACTCTCTAGGGATGGATAAGATGGTATGGAAGAAAGGGCTGTTAAACAAGTATTAACGTCAGTAAATACGAACATTTCTCTGTAATTTACCAATTACCAAAATGCAGAAAGACAATGAGCAAGATTAATATATATTGTCGACCCTTCGACAGTTCGGCAACGTCTATTTCAAGTCACATTTTTTCAATAATCTGGCTATTATCGAAGTCATTCTTTTTTTACAGCTGTTGGGCAACTTTGTGAAGAAAACCTGAAGAAATGTATAGTTAATCAGATATCTTCAATTTTGGATTACTACTTCCTAAGAGTTGCGCAAAGATGACAATTGTAGTGAAAAATCAGATCAAATCGAAGCTTTATGATTAGCTGCCTTAAGGTACCTTGAGAGGCCGTTGATGGTGGACGTCTTTGGGACGCTCTATAATGCGCGATTATCGTTCTCGTCCCATAACCCCAAGGAAAGAAACATATTTTTCTGCGTATATTCCATTACTTTCGATTAGGTCATTGTAATACCTAATGGTATAAATTTTTTCATCTCATACTTACCATTAGAGTTTCAACGTGACCTAAGCAAACTCCTCAGCTATACAATTAGATACACAATTTAGATTCGTATGGACATTGGACGTAATTTCGAGCTCAACACTTATCAAAAACATTGGCGATTTTCACAATCTGTCCTATGGAAAGATGGAGACGAGTTAAATGGAGACAATTTTCAACGAGTTTTCTCATTAGATAACGTAATCGTATTACATAATTAAAAACGCATAGTTGTGAATTCAGTACTGATTTTAATAACTAATCGCTAACGAGTGACAAATCGAAAAGAAATTACTTATAATACCTTCCGACTGCAGGTAAATCCAAACTCAATCAGCTGGGATTAACTAAACTATATCACATTAGCTACGAATCGTACTCAGGGATAATTCAATTTTTCACACCTTTTCAAATTGGCAAACTCAAAAATTTGTTTTGAGCAACACAAGGGTAGGCATATCTCGCCTCAAATGTATCGTAACTTACCCTGTCTTACACTAGCTCTAGTGGTGCTTGTCTAAAACCACATAAAAATAAGTCATGCTTCGACATTAAAACGCATTTTAAGGTTGAGTTTCAATGAGGGTGATAATTAATATGTATCAATATTATCAGTAATAAGGACTCGGCAATGTCCGATTTCCGGAATCCGCACTTACTCTACAAAATGAACATTGGAACTTTGGCACGAACATCGGAAATCCCACGGCTAAAGTTCGTCTTTATAGTTTCCGAATCTTTTCGATAATATCACAACGGTTTAAACAACGACAACGGTTTAAACAAGCGACGAGGAAATAAATTTTCTACCGAATTCTACGAGGCGAATTAAATTTGGCAATTCAATTAAAAACGCAGCACAACAAAAATAAAGCTTAGAAACTGGTGACTTCCACTTTCTATTATAAGACTATGTATGATGTGAAAAATTCAGTTTTCCATCGACTGGTTGACGGATAGGATAACGATGTAAATCATTCTCCAAACTTGATTAATTTCGCAATGGAGCTATTCGGCTTTACGGCCTTAATGTTGTTGAATGCTCTAAAGCTCCATACATAGTAAACAAATCTAAGGACGCCCGAGCGGCAAATTCACAATGTGTAAAGCAGGATTCACAAGCCTCCGTCAAATGCGTTGAATCCGACAAAACATGGATGGGATTCGTCAGCTCCTTCATAAACAGAATCTACGCAAAACATCAACTGATATAATGCTAAGCGACTGATGAAAAAGTTTTCGGAAATTCTTTTCCGTTGCCATCTACAATTAATTGATAATTGCCGAGATCTGATCTTTCAGCGCGGGAAAAGATTTAACGAAAGTAAACGGATACGTTTGCATCTGCGGTCAAAACCTCGCCCGTTATTTTTTTAATATTATTTTTTTTTTTTTTTTTGGCCGTGGATACCTTGTAATGGTGCTACGAAGCCCTGATGATGCCCGAATGGGCGAAAGTGCTTGGCAGGCCAGCAATAAAAAACAGGAGAACAGGTCGCCGTGGTTTTCTCCCCCTCAACCCCAACAACGATCGCCCGATGATATTTCGCAAATCAGATGGCCGAACGCAATGACGGAAAACGCTTCAACGCATTTAACGGAGGCATCTGAACCCTGCGTAACTAAGGTGGAAAATGCAGCTTGAATATTTTCTTCCTTAACAATTCATGATAATAGAAAATGTGACATCTAGAAAAAGAATTCTGTTTTTTTAATGAAATTTTGGATGGAAACAGAGGAGTGAGATGCCTTCCTCATCGAAATGTCTTCATTCGATCAATCGCTTGAACGAGCTGATCTGTTATGCGTAATAGCTAAAACAAAACAACAAATTAGCCGTCAGCTAGAGGAGGAGTGACCCATCCGTATTTGTCATGCGTTTTCACCAAACTTCTGAAAGATTCTTCAGCAGTCTGTCGGTTGAAGTCCTTGTTGCTATTCTTTGTTTTCTTCGATATTCGCCCCTGCAAAAAAAAAAAAAAGCGCAGTTGATTTAATTTTCAATTTATTAATATTTTTTGTTGTTTTCAAAGATAACTTCGCGTGTATATATTATCATACTCCTAAAACGTTAACGCTACAGTTCAAAAGCAAATAAACCATTAGAGCGCTAAATTGTTATTTATTTCTCCCCTGTTAGGCATTGTATTTTATTTAAAGTTATTATTTCTACATCGAAAAGGCAGTAGAGAAATTTCGCTATGTCAGGTAATTCAAAAGTATTCTAACGGTACCTGGCCTTTTACAATACTAGCGGCGAATTGCATTACGATGGCTTCAACTGAGTAAGCGCTCGCCCATCCACGAGGAGTAAGAAGTTCCATACATATAGCTCCCCCTTCCATCACAAAGCCTGTAGAAACGAAAATATAGTCCAATCTCAGGAACGTTTATGCTAACAAAGTTTTCAAAGTAGAGCAGTTAACGATTCGACAGATTAAAATGAAGATTATTAAATGAACATATATATAGATTTTTTAAACATACAATTTTGTGGAAGAACAATTACTAGGACTCACCTTTTTCTATTCTAGGAGAAACGACTCTCATGAATGGAGGGAAAAAAGGAAAGTTGTCCGGAAACGACAATTGCAGAGAAATACACTGAAAAAATAATCATACTTCAGCGGAGAAAAGAAAGATGCTGAAAATTAATGTTCAAAATAGAAAATTATTACATTGCTACTAGAATAAAGTTGCAGCTTAAAAACTTACAATATTGTACAGCTAGGAACTAAGTGAAAGAGAGTTTACGTAATCCAACTCCGATGGAACGTTATTTCGGCGTATAAAATAATAAAACCAAGAACAATACCCAAAGGACTAATGATGTGACTCAGAGGAAGCAGATGATGTAAGCGTTACGTAAAAGCCATTTATCAAAACTAAAGGGCATAAGTGTAGATCTGGAGTCCTAATCTATGAAGGGCAAAAGGTGAGGAAAATGTCTTAGATTCATTCCAACAGCGGAAGAACTAGAAGGGGCCATGAAGATGCGTGACGAAGTTCATTGGAAGCACCCGTTGTAAATGGATAGTCAAGAATATTCAGACAAAGGATCTGCGTGTTAGGGGCAGGCGATACATCTTATAAAAATGAAGAAAGAAAAAAAATGCGGTCACGCGACTTTCAGCTATCGCTTTGTCCATGATGTTGAACGAAAAACTTGACGTCAAATGGCTATGAATAACTAGGGTTATAAATAGACGATAAACGTCCACAAAGCTAGCATAATAGCGCATTCACCTGTGCAAAGCGACACAATCTGATCACCAACGGAATAGGAATGATAAATATTAAGTGAGTTCAATTTGCTAAATCGATCCGTCAGATTTAAAGGGGAGCAGCAGCCTTTCGAGTGATTTTTTTCTCACCATCGCGCTTTTCAATCTTACGCTCGAAAAATTGGTTTTTGAACTAAGTTACAGAGTTTGCCAAATGTATTACAAGTAAGCAAAAGCTTTACCCCCATCAGTCTTGAGCGAAAAATGTACTGTGTGCGTCGATAGAAATGAAAACTAGAAATGGTTAAATTAATGTTAGCTTTGTAATGATGGCTGATTGACTCTAAGGCTAACACCAACTCATTTTTTTGGTGAAATCCACCATAAGTAACATTTATAACTCAAATTTCTATTTTATGTATCTACGGGAAAGATACATTTTTCTTCAGATCTTCATGCTGTTTTGCATTCTGATTGGCCATGCGATAGCGTTTCCGCGTTGTCCATCAAAATGCGCAGCAATGCAAACGCAATGGGGAAGACGACTATTTTTTATTTTCGTTCCTAATGGCCTGAATTCTGCTATTTGGTGTCAGCCGAAGAGGGAATGACCAATTTTTCATGAAAATTGTGAGCTTCCGCGGAGAAAATCGCTAAGGAAAATCAGCGGTTTGAATAAACCCGGAGATGTAACTCCAACTGATTGAAGTGACTCCCTAGAGCGCTCTGCAAACGGCTGAAAGACAGACAGTAACAACAAGACTGTCTTTAAGACTGGAGTCATGCTAAATCGAGTAAGTGACGCTAATTTCACTGCTACTTGTTAGGTTTTTTTAATTGTCGAGTTAGTACCGCCCGAAATGCCTCGTAAAGCAAATAAATTGCTGAGGGGAATTTGGTAATCTCACAGCAACCTCAAATTATTGCTCCCAAAGTTAGTTTATTCTCCGAAGATACAAGCGCTAGTATCGATATTCACGTTCAACGGACTAGTTATGACGTAGGTAATAACTATTCATTTTCCGTTCAAAATCATCGGTTTTCATTAGCGATTTTCTCCGCGGAAACTCACAATTTTCATGAAATATCGGTCATTCCGTCTTCAGCTGACACCAAATAACAGAATTCAGGCCATTAGGAACGAAAATAAAAAATAGGCGTCTTCCCCATTGTCGGATCCCTGTGAACCCTGCTTAAGCGTTTTTTCCCTCCAAAACAAAAATAGCCCTTTTAACTTGAGTTTAGAAGTAATCTTATAACGATTGAACTTGAATGATTCTCACCTTGATATCGTGTAATCTCATATCGTTGGCGAGTTCGGATTCCTGGTCGATACAATAAAGGCGCACATGCCAATCGTATAGGTTGTCGTTGATCAATTCAACGGTAAAGGCTGGATTGTCTTTCCTCTGAGACCGCTCAATGTCTTGCAGCTCTTTCATTAAGCGTCGCGATCTCACAGTTTTTTGGTGAACTTCTAAAGCAGTGGCGCCAGCGTCTGAGTAGGGAATAGTAAAAACGTTATGCAAAAGATTTATGAAGAGAATGACTTTGAAAATAATAGCGTTTGTGATGTGTCGAGCATTAAAATTTTTTTTTTAAATAGATTAAAACGCATTAAAATTTTTTTTTTTTAAATGCGTTTCAATCTTATAAACGGTAGGTAGTATGCATTATTTAAAAAATAAAAAATAAAATGTGTTAAAACACCGTACAAAGATTTCACCAGGATTTTTTGTTTTATGCGTTTAGCTGGAAAAATGATGATTTCATTTTAGCTGGGTACAATGATTTTGTAATAAATACATACCCTTGGAAGGCTGGGATTTTTTCTTGAAAATAGATGTTCCTGATGATCGCTGAGGAGGCTCCTCTGAAGGGGTGACTCCGCTGTGGTAGCCCGCATGGCGCAGCAGTCGTCGCGCTGGTGACCTGAAGAAAAACATGAATCTCTTAATAATAGATACAATAGATTATGCATACTTAGCTGATGTGTATGGTGTATCATACATAGCAGTTTTTTTTTTTTTTTTTTTTAATACCTACAAAATTTTAACGAAAACATGGTCCTAACTATTGAAATAGACGAATATAATAGCTACGGTACCCTTGGGCTTTCGGTGCCGAACTGGAGCCAGATTGCTGCTGTCCTGAATTACCGCCTTGCTCTCCTCGCTGGTTTTTATCACTCTCTTTCTTGAAGAGGCGGTTGAGTGCTGAGACAATTTTTTCCTTGGCTCTCGATGTCATCGTTCGGACTCACTAAACTTGACTCAGTTTAGTCTAATCTGAAAGCAACAAAAAAATAAAAAATGTTGACACAGGAAAATAGCTTCTGGTATGAAGTGCGAAGAAATAATCAACTATTGCCAGCACGCCGCATTACCAACTCTTGTAACCCAAATTACCTCTAGTAGGTGGACTTGATGTAAATGGCTCTTGTATGTCAGCTTAGCAATCGCAAATTGTGGGAACGATTGTTTTGTGTTTTAGATTACCTGGTAATATAACTAAGTAACAGAAAAAGGTAGTACAAAATCGGGATCGTACCTCAGGGTGAGTGTAGGCAGCAGGATTATATATTATTTGTTCAACTATAACTGTTCAATTTAAATGTCAGTTAGAAACTCCGCAGATCTTTCTATATGAATACTACAGGCTATATTGATTTATTTCGTAAGCACTAAATTCAACCGGCGTGAGCTCAACTCATCTGCCAGCTCAATACAATTTGTGATCCTGATATTGGCATGGTTTTCATCGCAGTTTCCATAGTATCAGGATTATGGATCGGTACTCTTGGATTAGTTGTTTCGTTTTCACCTTCTGTTACGTCGATAATAATTCGAGCTGAAGATGGGAATGAGTTCATATATTCGTTATTGAGTTTAATTCGGATAACTTTCCACTATAAGTAATTTTAATCAAGACTCGACAGTTCTACTCCCGTTGAGTATGTAGAGCGTATGATACGAGCTGTCATTGAGAGAAAACAAGCAATTAGTTCTCATCGAATTAAAACAGCGTTTTCGTCAAAAAAATTTACGTTATACGGTTCATCATGAAATCAAAACGCTGCTTATGACCCCAGGTTAACTCAATCGAGATTGAAATCGTTGATGCATCAACACTAGTCTATTAATGAATTGCATTACAATAATCAAATTTTTTTTGGGAGAGTTTGAACAAACATTGTACTCAGAAACCCCTTGAAAGGATTTATGAACAAACTGGCTGAAAAATACAACGTTTTAAAAAGAACCAAATAAAATGAACCCGTTTTTTCCCATACATAGGATGTGAGATCGAGATGCTCTTTTTCTTTCCCCAACAAGCTGCCACGGCTGTTGTGAATAATGCGAGCGGCATTAGCAAGTCGAGAAGCCGCCGTCCGTGAACCACAGTTCCACACAGCCGGTGCTGTGGAAAGCGCACACATGTGTGAAGCTTTTCTTACAATCCTTCTCAACTGCCTTTCCCACAACAAACAAAACCCTTCTTCCTTCTGTTCAAAGGATTCTTAACTTTACCGGTTCTGTCTTCAATTGCCCCTAATATCATCTTTCAATGTAAAACACGCACACAGCGTTGTCGCACAAGTCGATACATAGGCTTGAGACTTGAATTACACAAAGGCTTTAATTTCACTCAAATTTCCATTTGATATTAGACCATTTGGTGGTTGACCATTTACGACATAGTATTAAGCTTAAACAGAATAAGGAGTGAAAAATTTTTTTCGCACAAGCGTCGCAGGGATTTGTCACCAACCTTTTCAGAGAACCACCAACCTTTTTAAGAAAATCTAATGGCGAGAAAATTAAATGGACTGAATACCAATCAAATTGAAAGAAAATCCTTGATGGCGGTTGATATCGAAAGAATATGATTGTTCACGCCTTCGTATCCTGGATTCGAATAATATTGAGGGTTTCTATCTAAAATGCTGAGTCGATGTCACGTTGGTTTGGTCGTGAACGATGCTCTGCATTGGGGTGCAGTGACCCGTTGCGTCACGAACTTTAGTTGTGCCACATCCCCACAGGTCCTTGGCGCCAGAGCAGACGATAAAGACGAATTCGTTTTGGTGGTTCCGATTTTCAATCACACTGTTGAACAGTAAGAACCTATGAGGCGAGCTTTTTGCTCTGCTAACTTCATAAATGCTCGTACATAATTTTGAGAACGTGAACATTATGGCCTAACTAGGGGCTCAGCGCCCCTCCTCTCGGCCCTTGCATACTCGTATTATTTTGTGGGGTTGTAGTCCTTTTCACTACTATATATATAGTATAATAGGTATAGGTATAGTAGTTAGTAGTTGATTATTTTTTTGTGTATAGAGAGTGGGAATCTATAGGTATTTTTATTAGTACAATAGTTAGTACTTGCTATAATTTGGTAAGTAGTTGGTGGTGATTGTATTGTACTTAGTATCATAAAGTATTGGGTTTTTCAACTGGAGCAAAGTAGGAACACAATTAGACATAACAACTTTAAGTTTTCCAAGATTTGTAACTCGCACAGTGGATAACTCAAACAAAAAGTAGTCAATTCAAATGTTTGAATATATCAAAACATAGGTAATTTAATTGCCCACATTTTCCTAATGTAATGTACCTATCAATTTTTCAACCGTTTTTGCGTTATTCAACAATAATAGTTGACTATATACGAAAAAATCACATTTTTCAACTTTAAACGTTCTTTTCATCTATTTAGTGCAAAAGAAACAAAGAATGAACCATATATTATTGATATACACATCATCAATTATCATTATGCTGAATTTGAGCAAAATCTATTTCAAAAAATTTTTCACGAAAAATCCAAGGGGTACCCCTGCGATTTTTTTCAACCGAACACTTAACGATTTTTTACTCCTCTCTCAATAAAGATAAAACTCTGAAATTTTCAGGAAAGTTGTGTCTTGCCGAGATGTATTTTTGTGATTTTTTTTAATTTCCGGAAAAATCTGCAAGTGGTCCAAAAAAATCGGTTTTTGATAGCTCGAAAATTGGACTTTAACCGTGATTTTCGGGGTCAAAATAAATGCGAATCAATTGTTTTATTATGCAGAAGTCTTCATTCGAACGCCCTACACACGTACATAGCAAAAGATTTGGTGAAAAAAATTTAAACAGAGCCAGAGAAATTATTTTCCGTAAATCGACTTTTTCGCCGGCCGAAATTCCGAGCTCCGCTGACATCGGTAATAGTGAAAAACTAAATCTTTGTTTTAAAGCGATTTTGAAAGCTATTCTTATAGGAAATTTAATGCTGAATCCGAATATGAAGTCAAAACGGCGGAAATTTCACGACAACTATAAGTTTTTCGAGGTTTAATATAGCAACTCCTACGTTTTTCATCTTTGAAAATCCGTTGCAAATACTTACAGTACAGTTCAAATTTGATTATTTGATGATTCCTACAGGAAATTAGACGTAGAATTCGAATTTAAAGTGAAAATAATCGAATTCGAACGATTAATAATATTTTTTGAATTTTTTCGATTTTCATACTTTTGAAGTTTCAACTTTGGAATTTTTTTTCGTCACGTTCGCGAAATGGGAATGATTAGGTGCTTTGAAAGAAAATGAAGGAAATTTAATGTAGAATCCATTAAAAATAAGAAAAAGGCTAGCGTATATAATAGCTCTCGAGATATATTCCACAGTGCAATAAAATTTGAACAGACGCCTAATTAAAAAAAAGAAGATTTTTTCACACGATGAGTTTGTTTCTATTTGACGACTCTATGACCAAAATTTGATTACCTATTCCCAATCAATTGGATACCCAAGATTTTTTGACCTTCGCTTCGGGCCGCTCTAGCTCCGTCTGAAATCAATCTACGAACGAATTCTTGTACTTTTTCGTTTAAAGAATTTATCCATGAATTGAAAGGGTCTCACGACCCGTAACGTGAGAGGAGGACTCGTCACAATCATCCCACCTAACTCAGGATGAGCGTGGGGAATACTACATTTATCGAGTATTGTTTGTTTTCTCTTGCAGATAGGTCATCGCGCTTCACAGGCGAACCTCGAGTACACAAGACATTAGTTATGTTGACCTGGTTCGAAAGCGAGCCAGCGAAATTAGGACTATAGTGATTTTTTCACTGAGCTGGCAGTTGAAAGTATTTTGCTAGGCAATCAAAGAATTAGTTCTATGGGTAGTTATTCGTTGAAAAGATAACTCATATGCTTAGCTCATTCCTTACATCTGTGTTTTTGCTAGAACATTTTACCCTTTAGGGTTCTATTGGGGTTCACCTGGTCCAAAGTCGATGACAGACGTCTCGACGTTCTAAGGTGTAAAGGAGTTCGGGACTACGGATGTTATTTCAATTTCTGACCCCAATTTGACCTTCAAGGCAATCACACTAACTCCAGTTCCACGATTTCGTAAAAAACTCAAGTAAGGAAGCAGGAAGTAGTCATTTTTTTGACCAGTCTTTATGTGACCAGTCATTTCTGTGACCAGTCATTTTTGTGACTAGCCATTTTTGTGACTGGTCATTTTTGTGACTGGTCATTTTTGTGACTAGTCATTTATTTGTGACTAGTCTTTTTTGTGACTAGTCATTTTTGGTGACTAGTCATTTTTGGTGACTAGTCATTTTTGGTGACTAGTCATTTTTTGTGACTAGTCATTTTTGTGACTAGTCATTTTTTTGACTAGTCATTTTTTTGTGACTAGTCATTTTTCTGTGACTACTCATTTTTTGTGACTGGTCATTTTTGTGACCAGTCATTTCTGTGACCAGTCATTTTTGTGACTAGCCATTTTGGACTAGTCATTTTTGTGACTAGTCATTTTTGTGAGTAGTCATTTTTGTGACTATTCATTTTTGTGACCAGTCATTTTTGTGACCAATCATTTTTGTGGCCAGTCATTTTTGTGACCAGTCTTTTTTGTGACCAGTCATTTTTGTGACCAGCCTTAGTAGTCCGTAGAAGTAGTAAGTAAAAGCCCTCATAATAAAATTTTAATTTCCTCCATGTCATCGCAAGGTACTCTAAGTTTTCGTATGTTCTTTCTTTATTGTAAGATGGTGATGTAAAGTTTAATTTATTGTGAAATAGCACTTACGAATCAATATGGTGAAGATCTCTTTACTTACAAATCAAGAAGACTTCGATAAAAACGGAAATTTTGAATGAATTTTGAATTTTCTGGATATTCAAGTTGAAAAAGCGCTTTAGAATATCGACCCTTGCTAGACAAAGGCTCTGCCGCTAAAACCCTTAATGCGGCATGCGGTATTAAAACTTGTCTGACAATAGAAGTCGTTGCAATATTAATTTGTTTTTTATATCTTCGAGTTTAAGCGAATAGGAAAAAAACAGCACTAAAAAGAACGTGCGATATTTGACGCTCTAACGAAACGGGATCCCTGCCCTTTTAGTTCGTGGTTATGAGTTTTCTTTTTCACATTTATAATCAATCCTCGACTGAGAAGACGGCCAAGTTTCAGTTAGAAGAAGTACAGCAAACCTGCTCTTCTACTAGTTTAGTTTTCTTTATTTTCACCAGCAAAATCGTTTCACGGCAATTTATTCAATTGTAACAGTCGATACACGTATATTTTACTGGCCATAACTCAAACGGTATTATAGTCCATATGATCTGACCATGCCATAGTTTTAATCCCATTGTAACGAAGTTTGGCGGTTTATTTGAATTTCTTCGAATGGCGAAGCAAAACGAAGACAGTCAAGGACATGGTCAGGAGCCAAGCGCCTTGCCAGGTGTTTCTCAGTGTAGGCGTCTAGACAGGTCTCCAGCTTGTCAGCCCACTCCTCACTAGGCTCTGAGTATTCTAGCTTCCATCTCCTCGTACGAGACTATGAAGAAGCGGCTACATCAACTGGGAACATTGTCATTGTCATACTCTTCGACTGAGTCGATCATCTTTTTGATCAAGTTGTATTTTTTCTTTATTCATTTCAATCGTTCACTTGAGGGTATGAAGTGTAATGATAAGACAATGCCTGACAGGTGAATAGGAAACAATGGGCATCTAAATGGAAAGAATAATAAGGCGTAATAAGTCATCGTGAAATGATGATTTCATTTTTTTTGCGTCTAGCTGAACAGGTGTGATTGTATCAGTTCTGCGATAAGAATAATTTTGATTTTCGAGGAACTTACTGTTGCTCCACATCTTCCAAAACGTTGCTAGTCGTCTAACCAGCAAACCTTCGGATATGCATTGTAGCTGGCAGAGAAAAGGGCTAAACGGCGACCAAATAACAGTAATAATACTTCTTTTCCTTCTCGTCGCGTCTCTTGATGTCCGGGGGTTGTGAGGTGGAGAAAAACCAGGCGACTCATTCTCCAATTCTTTATTACCTGGCCGAGCACTTTCGCCCATTCGGGCATCCTCAGGGCGACGTGGAGCCATAGGGTCCACAGCCAGGCTGTGGACCCTATGGCTCCACGTCGCCCTGAGGATGCCCGAATGGGCGAAAGTGCTCGGCCAGGTAATAAAGAATTGGAGAATGAGTCGCCTGGTTTTTCTCCACCTCACAACCCCCGGACAGTAATAATACTGTTCAATAAGGTTTCCAGGCAAATGAAAAACCTCTGCTAACTAGTAAAACTCAACGTCAAATATATATATATATTTAAAAAAAAAAATAGTCTAACAAGAGCGGAAATTGAACCACCAGCATTTCTTTGTGATTAGAGATCTATTCCTTACCTCATATTTATTTTTTGGTATAATCCGACTTAACTCGTATCTCGTATTGATACGAGATCACGTAGTTCACAAAATGGACATCAATATCTTGCATACATTTGATGTTGAAAATCGAAGTATGAAAAAAGTTGGCAAAGAGTCAAGTCAAGAAAACACATTTAGAATAAGGGAGTATAACAACCGCCAGAATGAGGCGGAAATTGTCAGATATCTAGTTTAAACATACGCACGTTGTCTATTTGCGGACATCAATGGATCTTGTCAAGGACGAACACGTTTTCAAACACCGTTCATAGAGGATTACAGCTTTCTCTCTATGTCTAAATTCTGAGTGGATAGCTTTTTGAAAATATTTTTGATGAGTACTCAGTGACCCAAACTGTTGTAGACTGTTCTATCGAGGCCAACTCGTACGGGAGCCAATCGCTCCTTTGTTGCCTCGCTTGTTGTAAAACTTAAATGAGTTTCCATCTAACACAATTCTCTCAGAAGTTTTCTCTTACTAATTCAATTAGTTTTTGTTTCCCTGCTGTTTCAATCATTTCCTATTAATAAGATAGAAGAGAGTGTCTGAGGAGCATTATAACGAGTATATATATGATTTTTTGTACACGACTTTTTTGTACCGTAGTTCCCAAATTCTCAAAAAGTCTTACAAATCTGCAATAAGTGAAGCATCATCAAAGATATCGACCTGGTAATGGTCTTATTCGAGTCAGTGTCCAAAAATTGATTAATCTCATATTCAAAAACAATAAACCGACAATTTCTATTTTTTTTTCAAATTTGAGAACAATAAGGGGACAACATTGCTGAGTATTAATTGTTTATGCATCTTGAATGTACAAGCGACGTTCGACAAGGAAAGGAAACTGCAGAGGTATTGTAATTTTTTATAGGCCTAACGTGAACATCTTCTCGTATAATAGGCTGGACATTTTTATGCATTTAAACTTGAAAGGTTCAACGGAAGATTTACAGTGGAAGTAAAATACGGCTGAGATTGCATTGTCAGCAGTTGCGGCGTCGAGCGGAGGCAAAACGTAGAGGTGAAAGAAAATAAACGTCAAGATTCTAACCGCATTTTCTCAGAAACCAAGGAAGATAGCGTCGCTTGTAAATCAGACGGATATCACTCACGAGCGTGAAACGTTCTACCGATGACGACAGCTTCACCTTTCCACAGATAGCGAACGAAAATGATATGCAAGTCGGCATGATGCATTAATTGTGAAGAGTTCAATGTGATATGGAGTAAAAATAGTTCGTGCTCCTCTTAATACCAGGAGAATCAAATTAACTGTGCACCCCTCTTATTATTTTTTTTTTCGATTCCACTGTACATGGATGTACTACCCAAAGACGACAAGACCTAATAAATACTTGAATTTCAATCTAGCTAGGTAGCCAAAGCGACTTCAGACTCTGAAAATTCAACAACAAAATTCTCTAAGAAGAATCAATGTAAAATAAAGATTCGCAAGAATGTTCGTGTAATTTTAAAACTAATCGTGTAAACATGGAAAATTACATGCTGTAGTGATTTATTACCAGATGAGCTTATTTCAAATGACGGAATAAGAACGCAGTTGGATCTCCGCGTGTAGCCCACGTGCACCCTTTAACTGAGATTCGGGGCCACGTGTAGTAACAAGCGATGGGCTCAAATCCTGGTTATGAAACAACTCAGAAATACCGAGTCTTGATAGATGGAGAATTCGCGATCGGAGAAAGTCATAAAAATCCGTTGGCATTACGGAGTAAAATCGCTTATAAAAGAATACACTTAATTTGAAAATGTTTCTTGTACGCGGCTGGAATAATTTTTTAAGAAATTATTTTATCTCCAAGTTATTTTTTTATTTCATTTTTACTTTAAATGCAAGAAAATTGAATTTTTATACATATCAGAAAAAATATACGCACGGACAAGACAACAAAGGATATGCTGAATTAAACCAACATCTTAACACCTAATGTCACGATATAGCCTCTTACACAACATCTTACATGATTCTAACAAACGGAATACCGAAGCTTCATCAGGGCATAACGCATACCAACGTTAGGGTGTAATTAAACACCGTCAATTACTGGCTTTGTACTGTTTTGAATCGCCAACCTTGACTTTTCGCTACGTTGTTTCGCTCCTTAGTTTTCGTTCGCCAACTACCAGTTCTTCTAAAGCGAATTGAGTACTAATGCTAGTGAGTTGAAAAGGAAAAATAAGTCATTAGAAGGATATAGTAAGTGATGATCAATGATGAGAAAACTTATTTTAAAAGAAATTTGAGAATTGCATTTTATGGATAAGAGCTAAAATGTACACCCAGTAAAAAGGCGCATAACATCTCTTAGTTGGCTTAAAAATACTTTTTATTTCATCAATTACGCATCTTGAGGTGAGTCAAAGTATACAAGTTGATTCATTATCACAAGAGTGATAATATTATAATAATGCCGATTATAAAAGCGAGCGATGTCCTCTCAATCTTCACTTGACCTTGAGCGTTGGTAGGTTTAAGAACACTATCGTCTACTTTGAGTGGGATCGTAGAAGGAAAATTTCTGTTTAACTCGATCTTTTTATAAATATAAGAACTATACGATTAGAAAAAAAAATGGAAAACGCTTCAAATTATTGTGCAGTTGTTCAATATTCCTTTTCTTCACATATGATCCAAAGAGACCACCAAGCTGTTACACGAAGAGAGACCATCAACTCTTACCCAAACTCTTGTGATCGTTTCCACCTACAAACACTCTCTAGTTACTGGTAACTGAGGGAGAGGTCCTCAATCGCGATTTGAAACATTTATATTTTTTTGAATTACTTTAATATAAGTAAAATATATTAAAACAGATTGGTAACTATAAAGGGAAACAATACAGCATCATCTGTCATATTTTGATAATTTTGGTTTATTATTCAATAGTAAACCATTGTAATCGCCGAAAAAAAAAAAATTTCTAACCCCCCTCAAAATTTGATGTTTTAAGTTTCAAGGCATGTAGAATCCGAATATCCTATAAAAAGAAAAATCTAATAAGTTTTCCGGCCAAACTATAATAGCTAAATTCTTAAAATTTTCACCAAATATCAATCTCGGTCCGACGACGCACTAATCCTTGAACCACATTGCTAGCTAAATTTTTAGGGTATTTTTGAGGGGAAGAAAATTCATATACATTTTCCAGGGGTTTTCAGAAAAATATGTATTAGGTATCAAATTATATATGATTTGATGATAATTATGATTTTGGGACGCTGAGTCGAATGAGACCATTGCGCCACTGTACAATCATTAGCAGCGTTTTTCTATAAATTTCAATTATCTACAATTCGAATTATTTGCCTAACAATGCAGCTAAATAGGGTTTGACAGGCTATCCAACGAGATTAGAACGATATTTATACAGCACAAAAAATTCTCGAATTAAAGCCTCATGCTAAATTTCTCAAAAACACGAGAATTCTACGCAAAAGCAGCGATAACTCGGGAACTATAAGAGCTATCGACCCCGCTTTGATCATTTTCAATTCAGCCTGAATAAATAAATATAAATTGATCACAAATCTACCTACATTTCAACAACTTTGGAGAAAATTAATTAAATTAAAACTCAAAATTGAGGCAGCGGTTTAGCTAAAGAATTGAGCCATTGTCAGACCAAGAATGATTTCGGTGAAAATGCAAATAAGTCGCTCTCATACAGTTTCCTTAGAAAAGTGTTGACATCGGACTATTCTATTGCACGGGCAGATTCTTTTAAATTGTATATTCGGATTTTACATGCCTTGAAACAAAAACATCACATTTTGAGGGGGATTCGAATATTTTTTTGCGATCGTTCGTGTGGTTTATTATCGATAATAAACCAAGAATGGTTGAGAGACACATTAAATTTCTTATAATAATCGTACAGTCACCAACCAGAAAATTTCAAGGAATTAGGATAGACGCCTTAAGGTGATAATATATTGATTTTATGCGTTGTCGCCGTAGTTGGTAACTATTTTTTCCCGAGTAGATACCTTGGCGCGTGCAATATCGTTATCTCATCGCGTGATTCAAAAGAACTTGACCAAGAACATATATCTTTTTCAACGTAAGACCGACTGAACTATAAATCGAGAACATGCTGCTTTGCAACGATTAGAAACGTCATTTAATTATGAGTCATCATTTGATGGAAAGTAGTACCGAAAACGCCAACCATAGTAACATGGGTTCCTTGGAATAATATACAAAAATTGAAGAATATCACATTTAAAGGGGGCCAGCGTTAAAAAAGAAAAAATAGCTCGTCGAGCAGTTGCAGACTAAAATGATTATGTGTTCAGCTGATTTTACAGCAGGAATAGTTGGCTATTCTGACTGTTATTCGCTTCTGACCTTCAGCTAGGCTTAAATTGGATTAAAGACGAAGGGCGAGGGCTTTCCGTGCGCAACTTGGCACGATTCTACACCCTCTTCCAACTTTTCGAAGCTCAACGAGTTCATCCAATTGGGTGCTGAGAAACTTGGGGCAAGTAATCTGACGTCACCCTAAGCTAATCTCCAGACGGATTAGACGACTGCTTGTTGACCTTATAGTTTCCTAGTCAATTGAGCGTTTTGCAACTAACAATATAATATGATGCGTTAATTTACAGTAAACCGACTGCTGCCCAATAGTGCTGCATGAGATCAGTTGAAAGCTTCTTTGAGATAAAAGTCCTGGACAGACCTCAGTTATTGTTCAAGCCGTATTATGGCTACAAATGTCTCTATAAGTTATTTGGTGGTTTGTCGCGTATCCATCAGATTCGACATGGGGTTGAGGTAGAGACATTGAATGCGACGTTATCTCATATTTGTTTTTATATTTCTTCTAGCGCTTTCGCCGCTCTGGGCCTCTTCAGGAAACATCTTCTACATAAAAGTTTTAAAAAATAAGGCCCAGTAATAATAGCTAGTCCCCTATTTATTTTAATTTATTAGACTCTAGGTTTAAAAAGCGGAAGTGTTCTAAAAATATTCCCAATTCATGACAATCCCAATCTTGTGGAGCTATTACTGGGCCTTATTTTTTAAAACTTTTATATAGAAGATGTTTCCTGAAAAGGCCCAGAGCGGCGAATAAGTTATTTGGATAATAGAAATACTCAAACATTTACGTAAGCGACTTCAGGTAGGCAGAAAAATAATTTGACAACTGATTTGATTCGTTAACGGTG
Organism: Tupiocoris notatus; assembly: GCA_037159825.1. Lineage (NCBI taxonomy): Eukaryota > Metazoa > Arthropoda > Insecta > Hemiptera > Miridae > Tupiocoris > Tupiocoris notatus. The sequence continues at coordinate 153,272 of JASJUZ010000757.1, read as the reverse complement.
TTATTATACTGAATGATATGGGTGTTATTTATGATAATTATTATTCTTTAATTTAAATTGGAATTTTTAACCTAAGCGTGTATTTATTTCCTAAAAGGTTTGTTATATAAAACAATACCGTCAAGATGGTGCTGGTATTCAGCATTGTGCACCAGAGGGTAAAATGAAAACCAAGAATGTCGAGGGTTGTGTAGGTGAGCGATATAAAGCGCAGGTAAAAGCTCAGCCTCTGGGAATAACCGCGGTACGGCAATTTGTTTACTTGACGAATATACGTGAGGAAACCGACCAATAACGCCAGGCGGTTTAGACAGAAAACCGTAAAAGCGAAATGAGACGGGAAGGTGCAGCAATGGTTTTCAAGAGTTGAGTACAGCTGTCGGAGAAACAGTAAGTCGGTGAAAAACGGCCGCACGTCACGACAACATACGCGTGCTTATGAGACGCCTGCTCTATGTTTAAGGCCTCCCGCTTGATATTAACCCAGAGGCAAAATGAACTCGGTCGACTTAGGTTCGAACTTGCTCCTTTGAGGCGAGCTTTGTAATTGCATTCCCATTTTCGGTAAATTAGTCGGACTTAACGGACGAAGATTAACTAAGTCGGAGTAAATTTTTTTTCTGAATATAAAACTGTACAATGAGGATTTCCCCACTTTTGTCCCCGGAAAATTAATTTTCAAACTATCTAGGTACCAATTTATTTTTGCTGAACTTTAAGCTAAGTCTTTTGCAAACCATCCAATTAGAGCTTACAGTTCAAAACCAATTTATTATCGAACTTTTTTTTCTTATAGAGTCAAGGAAACATATGGAAAACTTGATATATTGGAGAAAAGATTTTGATTGAATACAAGAGACATTATTGATGCTTTTCCTACCAGTTGTCAAGAAAAAGATCAGGGTAATCCAACCAGTTGTTCTGAATAGGTTCAAAGCAATTGTTGGATGGCACATTTTAATGACATCCGTCAAAAAGAAAAATGATGGAATTGTTTTTGAAGCCAAAACAAGTTTTTAGCAGTAAGATAATTATATAAAATCCCCTGTAACAAAATTTCTACCTCATCTACTAGCGCTGCAAGATCCATTTTCTCGTTAGAAAGCAACAACCTCCATACAAAGCATAACAATAGCAAAGGCAGATTCGAGTTGGAGTGGTATCTCAAAGCAGTCTCGGTAAGTCACTCTTGGAGAACGATAAAAGGAAGTATCTCATCTAGATTGACTCCAACTCGTCTCCATTAACGACTCATGCTAATGCGGCTCTAGACAAGTTCCGGCTCGACCTTCCTCCAACCCTTCCTGGGGGCCCTGTCCTTTTTCTCCATTGTCCTATTTCGGGCCAAATAAAGTGAACGCCGCGGGAATAATCTTTCAGAAGAGGTCGACTGAAGGGAAGTCCTCTTCTGTGTTAGTTTGTTTCAATGGAGTTTAGCGTTCCAATTTCTTCCTTCTCTTCCCAGCGACGACTCTTGGGAACCGGGAAGTTAAGTTCAAGGAAAGGGGCGTTTGATTTAGTTTTATGAGCTTGGCAGGCTCGAAAAAGCTGTGGCGCCTTAGAATTTCCTCTGCTTGTGCTTCTCCCATTTGATCAACCAAAAACTACCTTACTGAGCCCAATCTTATCATACACGTTATAAAATGTGATGTTGACTGACAAACTAATCATGATAGCTATTAAACGCCCGAACGTTTCAATGAAACAAGGCAAACCACGAAACATTTTCAAAAGAATTCTGGTTTAGGAATAATTTTCTGGACGATTAGGGTTATAAATTTTTTCAATATCATTAATTAATACTTCTTCATTTATTAATTAATTTAATTCATTAATTCAATTTAATTTTTTAATTAATTAATTCTTCTTAATTGATACTTAATTAATTACTACTTCATCATTGATAGTGTTGTCTGTTACACCGCAAAGCTTGAATATGACAAAATACTAAAAATTAATTACAAGGTTCTTACTTCCATGAATGTTTCATCAACAGTACTCCTACTACTGTAGCGAGGCCTTGTTGGCGTGCCTATAGTGAGCTGATAATTCAACAAAAGGTTTTCTACTTTGGCGGACGGGGTCAATCCGATAAATCGATTGCCAATTTTATGTAATCTACGGAATTAAAGCGCGATATACAAGTGAGTACAATAGAGGCAAGATGGTAGACCATGTATTGGTTGGGACTTGAAACTCTTATCGAAAACGGTCCATTTCAACCGTCTCATGGGTAGAGGGAACAAAAGAAAACAAACCCTGGAAAATTCCAGCGCTCAATTCAAACTTGCATGACACAATCTTCGATATAATACCGATTCTTGACAGTTGATCCGCTGCGAAGGTCATCTACGCGATGTGTAATGTGCTAACGAGGAAGTGAACTGATCCCGCCCGATTTGGAAAAGTGAGCTTGCGATACTGAGTTACTCGCGACCGTGAGAGATCGTTGTAGGTTTGTTTAGCGTCTACATAGAGAGAACTCTTTCTTACAAGTCTGCGTAGCGAGAATTCTTCATTTAGATTGGAGCCAAAGGTCCCTGTAAAAAGGTCTGATTCCGATGGTCCCTTTCGTTAAAATGTAATCAAAAGTAAAACTCATTGAACGAAAATCCGTCTTCATTATCGAGGTGGAAGACGAACCAGACGAGTCATCCTGCAGTTTCTTTCTGCATAAATAAGTTGCCCTTTATACGAGCCTTTGTGTACGACAAAAACATTCACTGTCTATAAGACCGTTGATAGTCACAGCAGCAGCCCTGAACGTTGTCCGGCTTGAGTATAAGCCTCAACACTGGCTAGATGAGCACGGACCCTTAGCACAATCTGAACCTCGTTAGGTTGCTCTTTCTCCACGTCATGTCATCCCTCGATGGGAACTCCGCCCTTCAAGACTAACGTCATCAGTGAGAGGAATCAATAGCTCAGAAGGTGGGTCGGTGCTTGGAGAGATGTGGGACGGTTGGCGAAGAATGGGCTGGCGGCGCTACGGGAGAACCGCACATCGGCTACGACTATTTTCCTCATCTACATTTACAAAGTTCCGTCGAACCCTTTCGAAATCCTAGTATTTATATACATTTCAACAAACACCGCCGAGAACCGAAACGAAGGAGCAGAAAAAAAATTAACTGGTAATACCATTAGCTCGTTTGAGAACTTTCAAAAACCTATTAGAATTCGAAGTATGTATCGAATAATTCCAAAGTATTTTTCTTCTCCAGGTGGTCGCATTACTTCTTTTTGTAGGTTGAGGGGGGAAAAACGAGGCGACCTCTTCTCCATTTTTTATTCAGCCGAGTACTTTCGCCCTTTCGAGCTTCTTCAGGGCATTATAGGACCAAGGTTACCTATGGCCCCATAGGTGCCCTGAAGAAGCCCGAACGGGCGAAAGTACTCGGCTGAATAAAAAATTGAGAAGAGGTCGCCTCGTTTTTCTCCCCCTCAACCTACAAAAAGAAATTCCAAAGTATCTATCACAATTCCATTTCAAATTCGAAATAGTTGCGGTTTAAACTATTCTACTTACTTCGGTCCTAATAAAAATGACAACAGTGTACGGCACTATCATGGCATTTGCATGAACTATTCAACAGAAACCTTGAAGTGGTTGAATTTCATGGAGGATTTTTCTTTTAATGGTTAGATTTCATGGAATTCTAAAACTTTGCAAGTGACATAAAGAGCTCGATTATCTTCGCTGAAGGACATCCATTTTGTCTTGCAGGATATACTTGAAAGGGTGCGCGTGTTAACGATTGAGGGGTGCAGTTCGGTGCACGCAGCGTGCACATGGCTCTCGTTATTCATCGCGATGGATCGTAAAGCCAGACCGCCCGTAATAACCATGAGGGGGAGGAGTTGATAGCAAAGACATTCAGTCGTCACTTATGATCGGGATCAATAAACACACTATGCACCGCCAACATTGAGCAACGAACACGTTACGAGAAAATTCAGTTTTCCTTTCGATTTACAAAACAAATAACTCCTAGACGAAAATGTGTACGAAGAACGTGTAAAAGCATAATATATATTAGGTACTGTCAATGAATTCGCAGTGTTTTTTTTTTTTTTTTTTTTTTTTGAACAAGTTATTTAGCTTCATTATGTATGTAGTACTTCACCTCTACGGCATCTCACATGTGGTGACCAGGGGATGAGAGGGCATTTTGTAAAATTAAAAAATTATCCATTCAAAACTCAATTACTAAGATAGAAATCATCAACTGAAAGAGTGATTTGACATAATTGAGAGAAAAAACCAATAGCATACAAATTAAGTAAGCAATTTTTTTAAAGAGAGTAACTCGATTTTTTAAAATCATCGTCATATTGAATCAGTAAAAATAATGCCAACGATTTTTAGTTACCTTTTGCGCTTCGAATTGTCTCATAATTACAGTATTGGGCGATTCTGTATTTATTAATTTACATATTTTGCACTCAAATCTCAAGTTATTTTCTTTCTCTAGTTTCTATACGAAAATTGGTCATTTTCTTTGTCGGTAATTGATTTTATTATTTGCAAAATACATTTATCTACTGTACATCGCGTTTCCGTTAACTTCTCACGTCCCCGTCTGCTACATTTATACATAACATAACAGCCCACACATAATCACGTGTTTACGCTGCGACTGAGAAGCAAATATTTTCAGCAAGTCTTCTTCATAATAAACGGAGATAGAATGCAGTGAAGAGAGATCGGAACCATATAGTTGCTCTCTCGTTCACAATTGAGCTTCTCCTTTGCTGTGCTACGACGTAAAAGTACGACATTCCCTTCTATTCTTCATGTGGTGCCCTTCATCTTTACGAAGGACACTAACTCCTCTCTAACCGAGCCTTGACAGAAAAAAGAGTTTTTACACAAAGGCGTGGGAGGAAAGATAAAAAGACAAGTCCATCCTTCATTCTTTTTTAGTTACCACTACAGAGGCAGACGCGTTTGCCAGCATATATATCAGATGCCCTAGGTATACTAATACTGTTGACCAGGTCATACGCTACTACTCTCCAGCAACTACTACTACAACCAACTTGTTCTAAAGGCAGTTACAAGAGGGACGAGCAGAGTATTTCACTGTCCTCCTCTGTTCCACGCAGCAAGCTCATTCCCTTTCTATCAAAAGCCCTTTGCCAAGTTTACTACGAAGTCTCCCGTCTCCTATACAACCTCCGGTACTTGAGCGACTACTCCTCGCACAATATGGAGCACTTAAGTCCTAGCTATCCGTACTGCGATGAGTCAATCAATACTTATGTATTTGAAGCGATATAGCAAAGCGAGGGTAAAAGAAATTAAACAGGGATTTAATTGAAAATTCACATGAGTCAACGAGAGGAATAATTAGTGCGGTAGAAAATTGTAGCAAATGACTTATTTCCCTACCACGGATACCTATTAATTTATATTTTAACCTTTATATTTTTTTTGGAAGAGTAATTTTTAATATTGATTTCATACTGATTCAGTATTTTTAATGGAATACAATACATTTTTTATACGTTTGTAGAATGTGTCAAACAAGTTAGGTATTAAAAAAAAAATCACCTCAATAAATTATAAATGAAACTTAGGTAACGTGAAATGAAAAGAAAAGTAGCCCTGATTAGAAACCTTAGAAATTAAATGGTCGCAAGCAATACAATTCGATCCTCCCGTAAGCTGTGCTACAAATAGTGAGACACTATTTCTTATCTCTCGTCGCTTACCCACAGGACTTGTTACCTGCGTAGTCTAGATAACAGGAACGATGAAATCTTTCTCAAATCGACCACAATGCGATCATCCCAACCGTCTTCAAATGTTCTTCATTTGTCTCAACCGTAGAAACTTTAATGTGAACCATTTTTTCTTTAATATTTTTTGTAGACACTGGTGCCCTTAGTTCTAAATAATTTAGAAAATTTAACACACCTCCACTTATTAAGCTAACATGTTAATAGCAAAGCAATAAGTAAAAAATGCAAGACTGTAGATTCCTTCTAAAAAAGAAGAGAAAAGAAAAAACTGGCAAGCGAGCGTTTTAATGAATGCTAAACTAATTTCATGTGGGAAACCTTCGTGGAGTCATTTTCCACCGCCTAGTAATTGTACTGGAATAATTGCACTGAACTTTTTAAATTGCGTATTCAGAAAATACGAAGTGACTTTAAATCAGCACTTTAAATTAGTAAATAATAGGACCTTAAATATGCATTGGGTTACCGAGCAAAGAAATCTCCTCAACTTATATTTTGCTTGTAGGTATATTTTTCACCTTTAAGAACAATTACATCAACAGAAACATCATCAGTTAGGATTTGTTGTAGAATTTTCTCTGAACCCTCTTTTTTGTTGAATGATAGGTACATTGACAGGTTTGGCAACGCAATTAAGCTTCTGATTTTTTCAGGCGAAGAGTTCTGCAACAGTCGGTTAACTTTCCTTATACCTACAATAAAAGAAAAATGCAGAAACGCTCGAAAGACAGATACGGCACGTTTGCTCAGCACAGCACGTTCTATGTCGAGAATTGCCTCTTTCACCTCAAAGGTTAACGAACCAATTACTATACTAAGCTAATATTTGAATCAAGTGCGACATTCGTGGAAAGGCAACCTTAATAAAATTTGGGTTTCATTCTATTTATCAAGACGCATAGTTACCTAATATGTACCGTGTACTATGTACCTATTATGAACGATTTTAGAAATATCAGATTCGAATAAGAATTTTGATATTACAACCAAAAATATCACTCAATATACAAATTTTAGGTAATCGTTATCGAGATCAAGATGTTGTCAAACCATGGTCAAATGTACGCCATGGCCACTAAACTTGAAAATCGCAAAACCTGGGCAATATTTTGTTATCGCTTGCGTTAAGAATAATTAAAAATTCGTTCCATCCATATTTTTTGAACTTTTATGACTTTTAATCAACAACAATTCGGAATTTTATCGACTAACAATGCCTCAAATTGGTACGAGGGGTCGAAAAGGTTTGTTTAAATGCAACAAATCCCCCAAACCCGCCTAATTCTGTATAACACATTAACGTAAACAAAGTACATGGCCAAAATTAGTACCAGCGCTCAGGCATTATTTTAATGTAATTCGTACAATGAAACTACGAAATCCACACGATATTTTTGCATAGTAACTTTAACAGAATATTGATCAATAATTTATCAGCCCTTTGGTAAGCGCGGAATATTTAAGAGTCGAAATTATATAGCACAATGAAGAATCTTGTAAGAAAAATAAATTAAATTCTAATTTGGTACTCTTCTTTCTATCGCGAATATAAATTATTTATGGCGAATTTACCGAAACGGATGAAATGAAGTTGCACGCGGATGCGATTTTTCCACAGAAACGATGGTTCTGACGAACAACACAACCGCACGACCAGTAACCACGGCCACCGGCCACGGCACGAACTAAACTGAAACTGAGCTGGCTGAGCTAGAGCTGAGCTGCTGATCGAACAAGGAGGAGACCCCGAGACCCGACCCGCGCAGCCCAGGTGACCCATCTAGTTCCGAACGTGATGTTTGGGGATAGAAATCAGTCAACTATAGTGTGCGTGAGTATACTTTATAAATTGACGACGAAAATTACTCCTACCGCTCAATCATGTCACGCGAATAACAATTCGGTTGCTCCTGGTAAAAATTTCAATTTACGGTAAACAAAATTTTACATAAAAAAATAAATGAGTATAATATACTCATTGTTATATTATAACAATTTAAAAACAGTTGAAAAGGTTTTAATTAGAAAAATTATCGGTGACATAACGATAACTAGCACGAGTCAAATGAGAGGTATCTCTGGATGATTTCCATGAATTATTTAGGTTTATGCTGACATCATTGAGGCGTAATTGCGGCGAGGGCTTTTCTGATTGAAATGCGTCCTCAAGGGATTTGTCCTACTTGGTTTCAGTTTTGAGAACCAAGACACCGAACAACTTCAATCACCAGGACTTCAATTTGAATAATTTACAGCCAAATTTGAGAGAATTGACTTCCAATAAAAGAAAAAAAAAAACGCTGCAAATGATATTGTGGTTTATTATTCCGTAACTTCAATAATGATTCAAGAAGACCATCTATTTGTGATAATAACTTATCCAAACATTTATGAACGTTTCCACCAAACAACAGAATGATTGACAATTACATACAAGGGAAAACCGTAGCAACTGTGGTAATTTAAATCATTTTTATTTTCATTCTTTTCAAGTTAAAAGCTAAATTATTCGCCTTACGGCACAGCCGAAGAGAATGTTTGACAACCATTGCAACGAGCATAGAACGATTTTTATAGCTCCGAAAATTCTCGAGCTATACCCTCATGACAAAATTCTGAAAATCTCGAAAATTGTATACGAAAGCTGAGATAATTCGAGAACTATAAGAGGTATCGACCCCGCGATGGTATCATTCGATTCAGCGTCCCAAATTCTATAGAAATTAATACCAAATACATCTTCGATGGGAAATCTTTGGAAAATACGAATTTTTCGTCCTCAAAACCCCCTAAAATACTGTGTAAAAATTGAGTAATTGTCAGGCCAAGAATGATTTTCGGTAAACATTTAAAGAATTTAGATATTATAGTTATGTCAGAAAAATGTTGATGGCGTACGGTGAACGAACAGCATTTTTTTTTTTTTTTGATTGGATATTCGGATTCTACATGCCTAGAAACGTAAAACATCAAACTTTTTTTTGTGGAAGGGGGTTGAAATTTGTTTTCAATTACTAGAGTTCATTATTGAATAACAAACCAAAATTGAGTATCTATTATTTAGGATAGAGTAGTTGAATAGTGAGTCGATTAAATACGACTGATAACGATACTGAGTGCCTTCAGGTTTATATAAGTAAAAAAAAAAAATAAATTCTGAATAATCGCTACCATCGATTCATTCACTTTCTTGTGCATAGAAAACATAAAAGCTGAAAACCACTCGATACCAGGTAGATAAGCATATTTGACTACATCATTCATCATTCTTCTTGGTTGAGTCGTCGCATCTCTCATCGTACTGGGTTGGTGAGGGGGAGAAGAACTAGGCGACATGTTCTCCGATTTTTTGGCTGTGGTAACCTATGGTTCCACATCGCCCTGAGGATGCCCGAAGGGGCGAAAGTACTCGGCCAGTAAATAAAAAATCGGAGAACATGTCGCCTAGTTCTTCTCCCCCTCACCAACCCAGTACGGTCATTCATCATTGTTTTGTGGCTTCAAAAATGTCAGCAGTATTAATTTATGAACGATGGCACTCTGAATGAAGGCAGCCAAGTTTCACACAAAGCCGAACACACCCGAACGAGCCGATCTGACCCGAGTCTAGTGACAGTCCTTACGAGACTCGGGCGCACCTTCTGCGATTCAAAATCGTGGCCTTGCCCTCCACCCTCGGATTCTACAAGACTTCCGCGTGAAACGACAAAAGTCGTCTACCCTTCCGCGTAATTTGAAGATCTAATAATATCAGAAGAACGCTGTACTGGATATAAGGTGAACCTGGTTGTAATTTTCATGAATGCTATAATCAAAATCACTTTCTGAACAAGTGTCTGTGTGTCTGTGGTAAAAAAATGACATAAATCGCCATACCTATCTCCCTGAAAAATAAATGAGACTCAACAAAATTCTGTGTGAATGTGCAAAATTAGCTTCTATTGAATTTTGGTTAACACACAGTGCATTTGAAGGCTAACCGTTCATATTTTTTAAATTAATTAATTTTTTTTTAAACATTTTAATAATAGTCTATATTGTTCAACATCTGAGTCAAAGTTTTAAAATATTATTTGTGGCAAAGAGATGATGATTTGCATATTTGACTCACACACCGTACTTACATGATATTGTATGTACTGCTGTTTGCAAAAATCAATATATTTGAATGCTCGAGGTTTTTAAATGTTTATAACAATGAGTGAATGACGCCTCATATACTCTTCAGGGCTTGTTATACGTTCTCAGGTGTCAATGCTATACAAATGATTCCATTTTACAAAACCTGACTAGTATCGTTAGGCTCAGATACTGCTCTTCCACTTAATTATACTGATCTTGCGTTTGTCTATTCTTGTGTCTTTATTTTATTACAAAAAAAAAAAAAAAAAAAAAAAAAAAAAAAAAAAAAAAAAAAAAAAAAAAAAAAAAAAAAAAAAAAAAAAAAAAAAAACAGTTGTAGTGTACTACTAACGTGCTCCGGCCTTCGTATGAGTTCATCGATACCTGTTACCGACACAAATAAGGAAGTACTGAGCGATTTGTGCACTCCACTGGTTTTATCGAAACGCCGAGAAATTTGCCAGCTCGTTCATATTTGATTTCCCTAAACCACAAGAAGAACACACTACTTCGGAAAATTCATCGAGTGTTTACAAATGGGCTAAGCGTTACAAGAGCATTTTTGTCACACGACTGGTAAAAAAGATTGTTGAACCTGAAGTTGAACGAGAATCACCGCAGTTTTCAAGGAGTTGGGCATTTCTGGCAGGTTGCCCTGCGAAACCACTGCCAAAACGCACGGCTTACTTGGTCGGCGACTCTGGTGCCCTTTATGCGGTTGACGCTATTGTCTAAGAAGCTTACACTGATAAAACAAATTGTAATTCCAAGTGTAGGATATTATTCTTCGAAATTAGAACGAGCGTTGAGAGATTTGCTAAAATCGACGTAAAAGAGTCAAGATGGGAAAACTCGTAACTAATTAGATAAATTACCGTCTGCATCGTGAAGGGGAATATTTGTTGGACACCCATTGGACCCTTTGTTTCATTTATTCAAAGACAAAAAAATGTTTAAATTTTTTTTGGTAATTTATTGTTTTATTTATTTGGTGTGACAACTATCACCAATAGACACCCATCCACCTTAGCGGATACCGTTTATAAAACGCTGCAAAAAATGATTGTAAGTACAGTGGTTTATTATTCCTTTGCGTCAATATTGATTTAAGATGACTATCCATTTCTGTTAGTAATTATTCCGAACATTTGTGAACGTCCCCACTGAAAAACAGTTGGTAACTATAGGGGAAAACCCTGTAGCAACGACTGTACTTTTGATCATTTAAATTTTCTTAATTAAAAAAAAAAGAAAATTTCTCAACTAAAAACTAAATTTGTTGTCGAACGGTACAGCTGGAGAGTGTTCGACGAGCATTCAAACGAGTATTCAACGATTTTTATAACTCCAAGAACTCTCGAGTTATACCTACCCTCACGTCAAATTTCTGGAAATCTCCCACATTCGGCACAAAAGCTGCGATAACTCGAGAACCAATAAAGCTATCGACCCGGCAGTGGTCTCATTTGATTCAGTGGCCAAAAATCTATAGAAATTGATACCAAATACACATTTTTCTGGGAAACCTTGGAAATTATGAATTTTCTTCCCCTCACAACCCCCCAAAAATACCCTGAAATTGAGCTAGCAATGTGGTTCAAGAATTGGGCCGTCGTAGGACCGAGATTGATTTTTGATGAAAATTTCAAGAATGTAGCTATTATAGTTTGACTGGAAAAGTGTTGACGACATACGACGTACTTACGGCGGACAGAGAGAATTTTCTTTATTGGATATTCGCATTCTACATGCCTTGAAACATCAAATTTTGAGTGGGGGGGGGGGATTTTTTTTTTTCTTGGGTGATTACAATGGTTTATAATTGAATAATAAACCAAAAAGGGGTACAATTTTAGTTTCGCTCTAGCTTTCAATGGGAATATACTATTGAATAATTGTTGTAAAATTTGGCGCAGCCAGTAATTTTTTTGCTATCATTCAAGCGGTTGGTTTGCGTTTCAAAAAGCTTCTCGGCCGGTGAAGCTGCCAGTCCTGAGAATGATATCACTGGAAAGATTCGTTCCTTTCAGCGTTTGGGCAGAACCCTGTTCTTCTAGTAAGCAATGCTTTGGAGTTCGCCAATCGATACGGCGTCGCATCAACCTGGCGTTCGGGACAAGTACAGGCTCGAACCAACTCATTTATTGTTGCAATCGACAAACGTTTCAATTTTTAGATCCATTTTTAGTGGTTATTTGATCTGTGGTTGGATAGCAAGATTTTTATTTATCATACCTTAGTCCCTATCTCCACAATACACTATACATTCTATTTTTTTACATTACCTACTCCTCACATCGTAGTCAATGAAATAAAAATCTATTAACCAGACGAAGAACCATTACTAACAAGTGATTCCTGAACCGAATACCTTATAGTTGTTATGATCGAGGTGTATATTGACTAGGAATAATTAACTTAGTACATAGCTACAACTCCAGGAATGATAAGGTTTTATTCATCACATTTTCCAAGAAAATAATGTAACAGGAGTAAATAACATCAGGTTTTTCCACTGAAAACAATTATACGTGGCCCAGACGACCAACACTCGGAGTTCTCGGCTACACAATTCGAAGAAAATTAATATAAAACTAGTGTCGAAATGATAGATTGAGGAAACGGATATGAACCCGTCCACGACTCGAAATGTCCATATTTTGCGAATTTGCACAACTTAGGTATTCACCATCAATGATGATGAACGATCCATCCGTTTTGAATTGCCCAGGCTGGTCGACATTGTAAAATTTGGCACAGAAAGGCGGGCGTCTATTACGTATACGCTGTTCCTACAAATTTATCAGCATTATGCAGTTCTCAACTAGGCTCACAATACAAACTACATTTACTATTCTATTGGGAACTACTAAGTATTCATCACAGCAATTGAATGAAAGTAGCTCCTACTAAGTACCATGTTCTTTTGCAACTACATAGTTTCTGCTCAAGTAGGTACCGCTACGAACTGCGCACACTATTCAAATGTGAGAGTGCATGATTTTAAGGCCAGGACATTCGTCACACAAGGGGAACTCCTAAAAAAGAAAAATAAGCTAACTCATAGAATGACCAATTGTGCTATTCACCTATTGTTTTCGAAAAAGCAGAAGAAAATTTTAGGTACATCGCAGCGCATTAATAGAAGAAAAACATAGTGACCTTAATTGAAATCATGCTACGTTTACATCAAAACACAACCGAAATGGAATCTGAAATAACTTTTCAGCGGTGGATTAATGGATGATAGTAACATAGAGTTTTCCAAAAAAAATTTCATCGATCTTCTACGTAACTTAATTCCTGTTTTCGTACTCCTCACATAATGATTCCCATCGTGTATTCTTGGACTAGCTGGCATTTGGATATCGGAATCGATGTCCATATTCCATCTAGTACGTCCTATTTCAAACTAAGATAAAACTGAATACAGCTTTGAGAAAGTCAACAAAATTTATAATCAGCCCATCATGTGTCATCAATTATTTATTACCAGACAAAAAAAGAATGTCTGACAAAAAACATTTGGCCCGTACATGCAAAACCAGTGCTCCATCGTGCAACAACTAATGCGCACAACCTCACCATGTATAGTGGATTATACATTGACAGGAAAAGAGGCGAAATATCACGATATTGTTCACCGATATTCTCCTCGTACTTCCAGTCCATCGTATTATATTTCACAATTGATTTTTTCGAATACCGATCATTCGCGAAACCATTATTCTGAAAAAACCTCGTGCATCCATTGCGCTTAAAAAACCTATGGAATATGATTTCATTATCAGTTGAACGAACCAAAAACATTTGATCGGAATCTTGACTGGAGTGGTAAAAAATTAGTGTAGTCAGCGAATGACCAAATTAACTCACCACTACGATTTCTGTATTTAGGACCCACTAATATAACTATCCACTTGTCTGTACAACTGTACATTATTACGCCGCGTTGACAAGGTTAGTACAAAACTTTCACATTTCCGACCCTCATCATAAAAATTAAAATTACGGTGGATTTCAGGGTTGACTATCTCTAACTGCCATTTAATTCCTGCCAACCCAGCAGCTGTGGTTTTAAAAAAATTTTCATTAAAAAAAGTATAACCAATTGATTGGATTTCAAGATACGATACTCGTAACATGAGGATAAAAGCAACACATTTCTAGAGCACCATTAATACTGTAGAGTGCTGTGGAAACGTTCTAGCTAAATTTCTGAACAAAGATATAGCGTTGATGCGGCATCGGGTAATAATAAAATTTTCTATTGAAGTTATTAATATATTATGCTGATTCTGATGCTGCTATCACGAATTACATAGAGGTATTGCAGCACTGGGACCTCAAAGACCTACAAATTTGCCCGTATCACTTTCATTCTTTTGGAACATCTTTTACTGGGTTAGCATCAGTTCTTGATTGAATTTAACAATTCAGATAAGCTCTTGTTTTATCGAATTTATCGTTTTTTAGGATCTCCTTCTACGTATTAATTGATTTATTTTCTATTGCTTTCGTTTTCTATTCATACAGCTGAGTGAAGTGAGGTAGCGAAGTGTGGAAAACCTAACGAAAAATACACATAAATAATACTATAGATGCACGGATATAGTTGATGATTTTAAGTTGTTACAACCCACGAAATGATAATTATAGCTTTTTCTAAAAATTATTGGACCAAGCTACCTATTTCTGGCAAATTACAAGCGTAGCATTTCTCTATTTGATACAAATTTGCAAAAATGATGAATCGGAATCAAGTGAATTTTAGTGCAAAGATCTTAAAAGTAGAATCTCTTTAAAGAATCTTGGAACTTGACGTATTCTGACGATACCCTGCTCATAATCGGGGCAAATCACAAAGTTCGTTTCCCCTAGCTAATTTGGCTTTTGTTTTCTCGAAAAGACTAACTAAGAGTGAACAAATCTACTGAATTATCAGCAATTTATTCTCGATGAAAATGAAAATGCTTTGAGAAGAAATGCTTTAGTCGTGAGGATTCACGTTCATGAAGTAGATCGTAAAGTTGCGCGTTCCGGCAATCGAATCACACCAAATCCACTGGTTCCCCAACATATTTTATGATTTCTTATTGAAAAATGTTGGGTTAATCTATTCATAATGAGATTACAGTTCCCAATTCGTCACTCGACCCAGATAGGTTAACATTCCTGCAAAGCCATCGCGTTGTGCGTAGTTAGAAAACTGATTCGGTGAATAAAATTTCCCATTTGGTTCATTTCCTCGAAGATCCTTCTAGAGTTGGATTGTGGCAATAAATTTCGCTCAGCGCTGTAGTACAAGAGTATTACTATTCTCGGGTGAAAAAACGTTTCTTTGAGTGGGGAAACTTAGGCCCATATTTATCCAATGTTCCATCTAGTCGCACGTAATATCACGGGGGACATAACAAAATTAAGGGGCATTATTTGCTATCTTTGGGGCACGTTTATTTCTTCAATATTCTATTAAATCAAGTTGTTGATGGAGAAACATGTTGGTGATGAATTTAACGAATTGTTTACTGGCCGTATTAAATACGCCATGCTAAAATCGAAAATTTTTTTCCTACTATTTCTCCAAACTCATCTCTTGCTTTTAAAAGTCTACTGATCCCTACAATTTGTAGTAAATGGCAGTGATTTAAATCTTCTCTTAGACGATCATCCTCAGTTTCGCGCCAACTTACAAATGAACCTAATAACTCGTCGAATATTCGGACTTGAAATTTGATGGGTTGCATAAGTTTGACTGATCTATCGTTTTTGAGGGAAGTGGATGTTAATTTTCAAGGTTCATTTGAATTGAACACTTGCTTGCACTCGAACGTTTATACGAATTCTCGCGCTAATAAAACTTCTACGTTGACGGTTTTGAACAAGTGATATATAATGTAATTAGATTGAATTAAATAATGCAAAAGGACTTGCTGATCGCCTTTCATTTTATTATTTTTAATTTTCGTCGAGAGGCTACAACTAATCGCTAAAACTAACAACAATTTATTTTACAAAAAATCGCCGTCGGATTCGTGTCTCGAAAGGAGTAACTACAATCAACAGACTGCAACTAAGTTTGATAGATAAAATATAGATCGAAGAAAAATACGAATTTGTTCAAGTGGCTAGATGAGAAATGCTAACGATTTTCTTCCCTTATTGTAGGTAGCTGCTATTTCGGCACTCAGCTTGTGCCAGTTCGGAATCCATTATTTTTTCGAGTTATGGTCCAACTTTGAACATTGGAGGTTGACAACTTTATCGAAAAATAATTTCCTACCTTGTTCTTATAAGAACATAAACTCTGACAATAGACAACAAAATTTCTCCGTTTTTAGTACTTTTAACAATAGAGTAAACAATAAACATTTTAAGAAGGGATCTAACAGTTTCAATAACTATACTTTATACAATTTTTTTGAGCGAACTACGAGGAACTCTACAGAGTACAGTATACCTCTCATGGAAACAACATGGGGTATAAACCATAATTCATCTCCCTATACATTCTGATTGCTCATGATTTCAATATTCCCTCTTGGAGGGGCCGAATACAACTCTATACATAATTACAATAATTTACGTTAATCCTTGATGTATCTCGTCTCAACATTTTGTCAAGACGAAGTCAAATCTACTGCCCTATCTATATTAGATTTATTGCATGCGGCAAAAAAGAGATTTGACACTTTGACACTTGGTTTGCTACTCTTGACAAATAGCAAACCTAAGAGCTATCACTAAGAAATCACCTACGACTGGATTGAATGGTTTCTGAACGATCAAAGTGGGTGCTTCCAGTTTATAAATGAACAAGTCAATAAAAGCTAAAACAGCTATGATAAAATATGATAGTGATCAACAACCAGCATTAAACACTTAAAATATAGTTCGACAGTAAAACAACGTTTACGTAGAAAGATGAACGAAATAAACATTCGTAATTTCACAAGTAATTTATGGTACAACTTCAAATTTTCGCTTTCTCATTCACAACCTGATACAGCCATCATGAGTCAATTGGCAACAACTTCACAAAGGTTCGAAAAAACTCGCTTCTTCGAATACCTTCGCAACACAACACGATAAAACTAAATGTTTGAAAATGGAATGGAAGCACACCACAAATTCTAGCACTCACGGTTTTCTCTACGTGTACATCAAGATCATCTACGACTATATTGTTATCAATTAAGTTCCTTACAAGTAAAAGTATCAGTCGAAAGGGAAAGTACTCTTGTTTGTACACCTATCTAAAATTGTATCTCTTGTTGTGTCTTTTCTCCGTGGGGCCTTGGTCGGAACAGGGACTACGTTGACTACTCGATAGTCGGCAGCGGAGAATTGACACACTCGTGGCGGGAAATGGTCACCCGCTCTGCTATGACTCAAACTTTGGTCGCCACTTCTGAAGTCTCTGTCCCTTCACTCATGTGCATGGCCGTGTCTGCACCTTCTATGCTCTTGCCTTTTTCTGCTACAGAAACAATTCATAATGTGGCAGTATAAGGTATTAAGAATAAGGCATTATTATCCTCGATGTATAAAACGCTGCAAATTATTGTACAGTGGTTTATTATTCCTTCGCTTCAATAATGATTTAGGAAGACTATTCATTTGTGATAGTAATTATTTCGAACATTTCTGAACAATCCCACCGAAAAACAAATGGTAACTATAGGGGAAAAATCCGTAGAAACTATTGTAATTTTAATCAATTTTATTTTTCTTAATTTCCTAATTAAAAGCTAAATTTTTTGCCTCACCCTACAGCTGGAGAGAGTGTTTGACGACCATTCCAATGAGTATAGAACGATTTTTATAGCTCCAAGAACTCTCGAGTTATACCCTCATGTCAAATTTCTGAAAATCTCCCAAATTCGGCACAAAAGCTGCGATAACTCGAGAACCAATAAAGCTATCGACCCGGCGATGGTCTCATTCGATTCAGCGTCCAAAAATCTATATGATTTGATACAAA
Source organism: Tupiocoris notatus (assembly GCA_037159825.1). NCBI lineage: Eukaryota > Metazoa > Arthropoda > Insecta > Hemiptera > Miridae > Tupiocoris > Tupiocoris notatus. Next base: position 135,418 of record JASJUZ010000757.1, on the reverse strand, counting down.
GTATAGATTTTTCTGATAAACCTTGGAAAATATGAATTTTCTCCCCCTCAAAACCCCCCAAAAATACCCTTAAAACTGAGCTAGCAAGTTGGTTCAAGAATTGGGCCGTCGTAGGATCGAGATTGATTTTTGGTGAAAATTTCAAGAATGTAGCTATTATAGTTTGGCCGGAAAACTGCTAGCGGCGTACGGCGTACGGCGGACAGACAGAATTTTTTTTATTGGATATTCGGATTCTACATGCCTTGAAACGTAAAACATCAAATTTTGAGGAGGGGTTAGAAATTTTTTTTCTTGGGCGATTACACTGGTTTATTATTGAATAATAAACCAAAATAATATCCAATTGTCTGCGGTAACCTTAGTATGTTTCCATATGGCATTGAGGATGCTCATACGAGCACAAGTATTCGGCTAGAGAATAAAAGCTCGGAGAATAATATTGATTCTATAACGATTTCAAGTATATTATTTTTAGTACTAATTAATTTTGCTATCTTGAACTTATTCAACTTTACATAGAAACTTCCCAGATGATACACTAGAGGCTGCACCAATAATGCCATTCTGCCAATTTATGATTATTTTTATAAAAAGTTAATGTCATAAAAGTTTGCAGCCTATCTGTGTTGTTTATTGAAAATAGAAAGAATCAGGACGTCAACGATATAAGTTTATTAAATGTTATTGTAGGGAGTGATTTGAATATGATGCGCGCTCTCGATCCGGCATAAATAGAGGAATTCAGTAAAATTGAGCCATCCATCAGAAAGCTAATCTGTTCGACAAGACGCTCAAACGGCCGCGAGCTGAAGAAAAATGATAAAAATTCATTAAGCAGGTTTGAATAAATTCCTTTCACAGTGTTGATCGTATTTTTTAAATATTTTTTCAAGCAATAGGTCTAAATTAGACAGGTGATAGAACTCCAATACATCGCATACCATGTGCGTAGGACACTAAGGCGCTTGAACCAGAAAATTTCAGGCACAGCGATACGGATAGCAACCCCACTCATACACTATTCAGCTATCCTATCCTTTTTGTGTCAGTTCATCAGAAGTTAATTAGTAAAGGTAGACTTACGTTTTTCTCCTTCCCACCCTTCGTTGGACAGAAGGTAAGGACCAGAGATAGATATTCCGATAGATCCGACTGGTGCAGTGATAAGAATTGAGAGTACGGCGATTGTTAAAAGCTGCTGTCCACGAAGCAAATCTGCTTCATCGGGATTACCTGATGTTCTGACTCTATCGAGTGGCTCTGGGCCCAAGGCCGCCTAGAAAAGTAGTGCAAAAAGCCGATGAGAAAAATCAAATAAACATGCCTACTGCGATCACAAAACAGTTATTCAAATACTGTCTTCTTTTTATATTTATTAGTGGTTCTTTATAGTGCTAGTACATTTTCTTTGATCATAGTCGAATAGGTAGAAAATTTAAACCGTGAAACCATTGAAATTACTATCCATTTAACAGAAATTAAAATGCCAAATAATTTCCGAGTCGGGAATATAAAACTTTGCAAAAATATAGTTGGGTATTATTGTCAAAATTACCTGCACTGTCGCTTTGGGCAACCAAGCAAGGTTGACGAAAAGGATTTCTTTCCAGTTCAGGTTAGTACCAAGGACGCAAAGAACGCAAGCTCCGAATCGGACGATGAGTGATCCCAATACGACGATGAAGCCCATGGCAACTGTATCTGAGTGAAGAGCCAATAGGTCGATCTCAGCGCCAATCAGACCAAAAAGGACCGGCTGGATGAATAGCCACACCGTTCCGAAATTGTCCGCCACCGGATGCTGTTCGAAAATTGGTGAATGGTAGATGAAAAATATATTTGGTTTGGAAAAAACGTATGATCCAAAGAGGAAAAATGTAATTATCGTTTGATTGAAGCGAGTTTTGTATTGTTAAAAGAACTGCTTTTTTTCTTCTGCAGTGGCAGTCGCTAGTTTTTTTCAATACCGACTATTTCACTAAAAATTAAATATATTATTCGTATGAGCTACTAAAATTGAATTATGTAAACGTAAAAAATATTTACATAGCTATTGCTCCAGCCTTGGTTTTTCCAAGCGAACGATGCTACGAAAGCAGAAGTGATGCAGGCGAGCGGGCCTGCACCTCCGTAGTGTATCAGCTCTGAGCCCAAAACTGCTCCAAGGCTTCCAATACCCAAGAGAATGGTGCGTTTCGTCGCTACATACGACTGTAATTCAGATATAATACATTGATATGAATGAAACTTGAGCATTGAGTGCATGGATTACTACTACCTAAAAAAACACCAATAACCCATTTACGAGTGCATGCATTTATTTGTTTAAAAAATATTTTTTCATAAAAATTTTTTCATACTTTTTCCTCCTCCTCGTTATACAGTATAATTAAATTAAAAAAAGGTATACATTGTTCACAAGACACGTTTACTCTGAATATCACCGCTCTAACAGCTTTACTTGTGTAGCAACTCCAGTACGGTTAACGGTTGAATCTCCAGAGCGTGTGTCAACGTGTTTGAGTTCAATGCAGAAGTCCCTAGTTGGAGATGGCGAGAGAAAATACTAAAAAAAGGTGAGCTCTACCAGCTCAATTGTGTGAATGCTAGTATTTGCATAGCTGGAAATAAACTTACGTCATCTCTGTGAGGAATGAAGGCGATAATTAAGCCCCACAAGATGCCCACTGTAAGTCCCATCACCATTTCTATTGGGCCGACAGATATTTGGTGAGCCACAGACCCTGAAAATATCGAAAAATGTATATAAGAGGATGTTTACATCAAGATATGATTTTATTTGGTTGCCTGGTGAACCGGATTAGAGATAAGGAAATGAGGCCCAGCTCCAATGAAAAAGGATACCCTGCAAAATCGTACAAACGTGATATTTGCAACTATTTAGTGACATAACCATTGTAAGAATTAGTTGAAATCACGATTCCTATGCGCTTCGCCATTTTGTCATCGTGCAATCTTCAACTGTTCGGCTAAAGATGTTGTTCATTTAATGTGTTGTATTAACACATTCGAATTTTACTGCTTTGGGAACTATAAACACAATAAGACAGCTTTGCTTTGAATTTGATCAGTCTTTCTGAAAGTAGTAAATATTGGTAGAAAACATCAGTTCGATATTCGACCCTGAACGTCACAGTATTTTGCCATAATCAAAACCTGTGCAGCACATCACCACGAACTTGATATTAATGAACGTGCCAAACAATGTGTCACTCTTTCGATAAATTCCAACTTACTCCACTTGGTTTCTTCATTAGCTGTCAATTGAAAAAAACAGGTTATGAAAATACAGTTTTTTGACCCGATCGTTGGTTTTGTTTTGATGTAACAATAATTTATTTCTGAAAGTTGTTAAATAATCTAGTTACCAGGAGTAAAGATCATTCCTTGGAAGACTCCAAACAGCGAAATGGCGACGATGTCATCGAGGCCGGATGCTGCAATGACCAGAGTACTGATGCCTTTACTCTCGCCATAGCCGACAGATTTCAATTGAAGGAGCGTAGGCACGACGACAGCCGGGGAAACGGCACTCAACATGAATCTACAAAATTAAATTAGGTTTCTCATTGTAATAAGTATCGCAACAAAATTGTTGATTTTAAAATTAATAATTGGAGGGATCCTCGAGCATTTTCGGTTACTCATTGCTGTCTATAAACTAGCTCGAATATTTAATTTCCCATAATATTTTCTTTGAAGGTTTAATTCAAGAACTAATTTTGAGATATTGATACATTACTGCCAATTCTTAACTCAAATGTAACTTGTTTCAACGTCGGTACCCTTTTATTATTTCGTATTACACTTTCTGTAGTTGACCCATCTGAATCTGGGAGCGACGGAGCTCCAAAGCAGCTATCTGCTTGACAGGTGGACGATGCAGAACTGTATTCATACCAACTTTGATACGTGTTTGAGTTCAATGCAGAAGTCCCTAGTTGGAGATGGTGAGAGAAAAAAATATCCTGACTGCAAGCATTCATATTTGATTCCGAATTGAAATTATCAGTTCCTAAAATAATTTTACAGATCAATGTCTTTCTCCTCAATACCTTCGTTTATAAATGTACAAGTATGATATATTTTGTAAAACCACTATCAGAATAATCAAATTCAAAATACAGATGATTCTATTTCGTTTTCATCCGAACAACTGCGAATATAGGTTTATCCAAATAACTCATCTGAAAATAATTAATTAATGTGACGAACGTTCACTTAGGTAATTTAAATATAGAATATTTAATCAGCATTTAATGTATTAATGTCATTTTCATCTTCGAAAATTCCAAAGTGATTGTACTTGTGTACTAGACGAAAACTTTCCAGTTCGACAAATTAGGGGCCAATTGATTTCAACCTGTGAAATTACTTGAAGAGAACGAACGAACGGAATTTCTGGTCTAGTCTTTGAAATATTTACTTACCCTAGCATAAATCCCCAAAAGAAAGGGTAGTCGAAGCAGACGTGAGCTATGACGGCAGCTGCAGCAGCTTCGGCGAGGCAAGGAATAAAGGCCAGTTTGAGGACGGTGAAGCTCAGCTTCAAAAGGGCTGGCGCATCCAAGCCAAGGCCCGCTTTGATCAGGATTGTTGTGAGAGCGGCCTCACTGTGAACAAACAAATATATCATGATGTCGATAGTGCTGAAACACGATTAATTACGTGAACCAATAATTGCCTGCCCAAATTCTCCGCCAGGGTCCTCGTTGGGCCAGCAAATTAGGTAGCCAACCCATGAAGGAGAGAGTGAAAATTATCCCGCATATTAGGTAGCATTTTTAGATAGTACCTACTTATCGTTTTCTCAGTACCATTGAAAGTAGATTCAAAGATTCTTGATCTATCTCTGATTTTGTGAACCGAATTTGAGTTCAATTTTATCGAATCGGAGTCAATATGATCTTATATTGACAATTTTTGAACAAGATAAAAGTTACCTAAGTTAAATATTAATGCTAATTTAAAACTCAGGTAATTTACAAGCTAACTTAGGTACTCTTAGGTATCAAGCAATATGCTGTCAAGAAAGTTTATTTTTCACAACTATCGGGCGCAGTAATTCATATCAAGTTAATATCCTTAAGGCCTTCACTGTAAAGTACTGCTACCTGAACGCTGTTGAAAATGAAAAACCTCAGAAAATTATTTACATTTTTTCGACAAGGAGAGGCCGTCCAAGGCCGAAGTCTAATAGGGAGACAACTAATAACATCAGAAATTCATGTAATCTATTCATTCACCTCATCCGTGGCATAACATGTTATCCTTATTCGGACTACCATGGGATTGTATGCTGTTACAATTTCATCCTCTTCCCCTCCACTCTTGCCTAAGCCTATTTGCCATATTGGTCTCGTTCTTAAAACCCTCGCTCGTCTCTCTTCCCCGATACATAGGATTCTCTCTCCTGTCACAGGTTTCTTTCATATTTTACATTATTCATCCGGTCGCCCCTTTTTTCCATCTCCGACTACTTGTAGCCCATCTCTAAGTCCTTTTACCACTTTGGCTCTTTTCGTGTCGGAGGATTATCCTCAAGTCCTTTCCAACGTAATCCTTATTCGTGTTAATAATATTGACGCCTCTCTCACACAGAGTGTCATCACCTGAGATAGTCTGAACTCAAGTAGCTGATTCCACAATTGATTTGCAACAAAAATGGGCTCCGCAATTTTTCTACACAGCTTCATAATAAAGTTTCCTCTATTTTATGATTTTTTCCTCGATTTGAACCTTACGCTATTAAAATGTAAAATCGTTTAAAATGATCTCCTATCAATATAGCGATTCGACAGTATACTTGCAAAACTTAGTAAGTCCGTTTTTTCCCAAAATGAGGTTTTGAGTTCTCTGGGTTGAAGAAAAGGATACAGATCGTCTGTGAAAGTTTGGCGTTGAACCCATGAGAAATGTCTTCTCTATGTTCGATTGTAATGACATGTAAGGTTCCAGCTCTTGTTTTTATTATTTTTTTAAATCTATTCTAAATTAAATTTCCTTCACGGGGTCGATTATTACTAATTTATGCCTTCTCCCATTATTATGACATGTGCACATAATTATAGGATGTGACGCCACATATCGTGTCTCTTGTAAAATTTTGGGAAAGGAACATGAGGTTTTTGCAGGTAATAATATTGACGTATACTGTCGAATTATTCTGACCAATTTGCATATATATTTTGTAACAATTTTGAAGTCACCAAGACGAATTAATTGCATAGGAACTTGAATTATGGAAAATTCGAGAAGTTATAAATATAAACTCACAAAATAATGAGAGGAGAAAAAAGTTCTCAGAGCAGCTTATCTTGTTTGATATCGTTAAATGTATTAACCTAGCTGTAATAAGGCTAAAAAAATATATTTAAATCTTCGTTTTTGGGTAGTCGCTTCATATCTTCTTGGTTTTGAAGTTTGCGGGGGAGAAAAACTGGGCAACTCATTCTCCTTTTTCTTTATTGCCCGCCGAGCACTTTCGCCCCTTCGGGCATCATCAGGGCTTTGTAGCACCATTGGCCGGCCGTAGCTACCAATGGTGCTACAAAGCCCTGATGATGCCCGAAGGGGCGAAAGTGCTCGGCGGGCAATAAAGAAAAAGGAGAATGAGTTGCCCAGTTTTTCTCCCCCGCAAACTTCAAAACCAAGAATATATTTAAATCGTTTCATTTCAGAACTTATGATTAACGAATTCGATCGTGATTCTTGTAGATATCCTGGTGTTTGGCTACGGCCAAATGTAAGACTAGATTCCTAACTATGAATGTAGGCAACAAAATGAAAATATTGAAAAATTACAGCATTTTTTGCGAAATGCGGCTAAATGTAAATTATTATTTTGAATAAGGTTATGCACACTATCTGTTAATGAAGATGTCTATTTCTCATTATATAATATTTATATATCATTTTAATGTGAGCGAAATGTCGTTCCAGAAAAACAAAACTCTTATTTACGAGGACGAAAATTACATTTTTGTCAACTTATTCGGTGGGAGGACGCACTTTTTTTTTAATTTTTTTTTTAGTCTTAACTCCTTTCTCTTCGAATCTAAAATACCAATTTTATTGCGAGAACCCAGTTATTGGTTTCACGTGTCATCATAGCTCAGTTCATCTTCAAACGTGTAAGGGTGTCGGCCAGTAGAAAATCAACTTGACGTTGACGTGGAAGCTGTGATACGACGGAAATTAATATTCCGCTACCGGAGTGGCGCCAACAGACCCTTATAAACTGAGATAACGTCTGCAGGACATCCTATGAGAAACTGTTGATTAAAACAGTCGAGACGAACATTGAAATTCCTTTTAATTTTCATCGAATTCTACTTCCCGCACATCATTTTGCACAACTCCACAGTATGTACTTCTAAGGTCCGGAAATGAATGGAGGTAAATGGAAGTTAATCATATCTGATCATTCTGGGAGTTGAATGAGACAACAGATTTGTTTTTTATGACCCATATTTATACTCCGAAAGTCAGACACAAGGTCAGTTTAAATAATATGAGTAAAAAATATTATTAACTTCAGGAACCTTGAGAGTATAGTTTCCAGTTCGAAGTAGGTCAATTTAAAGCTGATAAAGTAACGAAGCGGAGAATTTCCTCTCATTTCTCGCCATCAGATGGTAACGATCGTCCGTGCTTCACACTGAAACCCTAACGAGGTAATAAACTACTTTTTGGGCTCTTGGGTTTAGTTCGACCATCGAACGTTGAAACTTGGGAAGCGATACGTAATTCATTAGGACAAGTTTAGGGCTGGCGTTAAAGGAAAGGAAAGCTGATAGAGGGAATGGAAAAGTTCTTTCCATCACTTGAAATGGGTGATCCGCGAAAGGGGTTCAGCAGCACTATCGAAATAATGAATATAAAAATATCATGTTCAATATAACGTTACTTTTGCGCACACCAGGTTCCCTGATGTGTCTTAGGGAGAGAACTCATTTCTTAATGTAGTACAAGAATAAGAATGGGTAGGGTTAATTCATTTGAAAAGACTGATGCAGTATGAAGTTAGAATAATGAGAAATGACAGCTGAGAATCGATATTTTCTCAGTCGTATGATGTGATTCTATTGGGGAATAAATTATCCGCAACAATAAAATATCTTAATGAATTTTACATTATAAAAACGAATTTTTTTTGAAATCGTAGCAAATCGGAGTATGAAAGAGGCTGTACGACGATAACTAAACCAGTGAAATGACGTTCAATCTCTCCTACTGAAAGCTAGATTACGAGTGTTTGCATAATTTAATCTTAATTGAACTAACGTTCCAAAATCGGAAAACGAATTTGAAAATAATTATCCACATAATATAACTCCATTATGTGGCATTTCAGTGAAGTGCAGTAAACACAATTAATATTTATAGGTTCATTTCGAAGGACGTAAACAACTTCCTACACCACGAATGGGATCGTGGGTTGATGAAGAACGGCCCGTATGGAATGGGAGAGACGTGTTGGCTCAATGAGGTCTCTCATTTCGAATTCTTCTGAAACGTCTCAGCCAGAAAAACTGACAGCTGGAAACCGCTACCATTCGCTTTTATCTTGGGCAATATGTGCAAATGCAGTATTACGTGTTCCTACAGGGTTAAAAATATTTTGAAGAAATAATACGTTATAGCTTTACGCCAACTACTTGGGCCACGTTGCTTTCTAGAATCTAGGAGAATCTCTAGAAGGCGAGGGAGTGTTTTTGAACGTTCTTTAGTCGGTTTTGGGTCTACTTTTGCACTTGTTACATCAAATTTGTAATGAAAATTGAATACTAACGGCCATAGAACAATGGTATTGTTCCATCCGAAAATTCATGCAGGCCTTAATCGATGAAAGAAACAGCCAATAATAATTAAAGAGTGATGAAGTAGAGGGTAGGCTTGTCACCTCACCTCTGACGCCGATTAACTAAGTTACTCTCATTAAAACACGATTCTAACCCTCTGGCTGTCTAGCTTATCGATAATAAGAGGGATCGCGAAAACCACCCTAGTTGAAAGCTGCTGACTACCCATTCAAAATTAATTTATCGATTTCGAAATTGACCCTTATTCATGTTTGATATTGGCCCATATCAATGCCAGATATCAGCACAAAGTGATGCAATTTCAAGAGCGTGTTGGTTTTCTAGTAATAATAAATGATATTTTCCGTAATATTAACTACTTCAGAACATAAAAACATTTATTGTCCATTTCCAATATGTTGTGCTTCCAATGCATATAATAATAATAAAAAAAAGATAATGTGTGCTATTTAAATAAAAATAATAAAAAGATAATGTGTGCTATTCAAATTCACCCACACTGCCCCGTGGACACTCCGCATACGATGATAGTAACATCGCATTCATGTGTTCAAAGTATTTTGTTACGTTCAGAAGTTGCCTAAAAATGAGTACTACTACTAGCCTCGTAATCCGACGTCGTGCAGCAACGTACTATCGCAAATTGTCTTATCAATAACGTGTATCTCTTTATCATGGGTGGCCAAGTTGACACCCGACTATAACGATATCCGCTTCTCGGGGGCCAGCGTAAGTGGAAGGAGTGAGCGACATCCTTGAAGTAGGCAATAGTGGATTGATAACTAAATTGAGTTAGGTAATTGGCCCTATGCCTCGCATACATTACACGTTAAAGACGTTAGTTTATCCTAACTACAAAAAAAGAAAAAAAAAAAAAAAAGAAAAAAGGGGAATACAGTAGTCTGATTGAAACATGAGACATTGAAAAGTAAGAGCTTTTTAACACGACGAGCCGAGGCGGATTTGGAAGCTTAACACGAAGCCAACATTCAGTTGTCGTTTGAGGTGAAATGCATTCAACTTCTTCATTAGCGAGTTATGATTCCAATTGTAAAAACCTAAAACGCAGTAAAATAACAATGGAATCCTAGGTAACAATATTGAACCCTTATAAAAGGTTTTCATTCTAAGGCCCTGATGGTCTAATTAGGTCCTTGCTTTTCAGTTATACCTTATTTTGTGCCCTCGCTACATTCAAAAAGTACTTCCACTCATTATAAAATTCCATTCTACGCATTCAGACTATTGTGAGCCTTCGTGATAATATGCAGGATTGAGAACACCTACGTGTGTTACGGATAGAGCGTGAATAGAACGAGCGCAGTATATTCACTTCCACCATAAAGTTTGATCAGGGTAAAGTTACTTTGTGATTACTAATAAATCCCTATGTATTCCGAAAATAATTTAGCAGCAAATATTACAAAAATAATAAAATAAATAACGATACTATGAATAACTACAAAATAAAAGCACAAATTAATCTCAATGAAAATAATTTGCACATTACTCACCGTAACTTTATCACGATATCTAGGTAAACACCAGATATTTTGTAGAATCCGCATGTTCTGAGAGCGATCCCAGCAATCAGCATACCCAAGAGTGGCGGCAGTTTACACAGTGCAACAATCTGTAAAAGCAGGTGCCATTAGTAATAAAAACTATGGACCTTTTTGAGTTTGTACTTCGCAACAGAGTAAAAAATTATTTTAAACTCTAGTTGTTGAAAACAATTAAGAGAAACAAAAACTATACTGCAAAATGCTTTTGGTCAAACTGAAATCCTGCATACATTATTTCATCACTCTATAGTGACATTATATTCTCACGAGTGGCAATTCTTCGAACCATTGAACAGCTTTGAGAACAACTAAAAGTAAAGTTTTCACGGTGGGGAGACACTTTTTAATCATTCTAAAAGGGAGGCACAAGAAAGAAAGATTCGTTGAGTTTTTTTACGGAAGGAATCCAACGGTTGGATTAAATGGGAAAGTTTTACTTAGTGAAGCTTTTAAAAAAGGCCATTGGAGGTGAACTGATCTGAATAATTTTTCTACTTGATTGAGTGGTACCACTGGTCGGTTGGCAACAGGTATTGCATACCCAGGCCTCATTTAGTATTTATGGCACGAACGTATTTAGTATGCGTATTCTTCAGAGTGAATCAATCGAACGAATTGAAAGTAATTTATAGCTGGATAAATGGGCGACGGTGAATGCACACCATTCGAAACATTTTCCTAGCCAGGAAACGGAACACTTTTTAATTTTTCTGGATTTTCCGAGGATTCTTTTTTTTTTTTAAGGGAATAATTTAACGCTTTTTCAACTCTTCTCGTCGAACCTTTCGAGTATAGAAATCAGTTTTTATGGCGAATATGGTGATCTCCACCTTCAACAGTAGATATGATGAAGCAAAAAGGGAGAAACGCTATGAGACGTGTGAAATTAAATAATTAAAGAGGCGAGCAGAAAACATTCCGCATACCGTATTTTTCGAAAATTATAATTTCCTCACCGGATATTCCCAATTTTCCAAAATGTATGTATTAACCTAAAATGATTCTATTCTAGAATTCTTTTTTTAACGCTCTGTTTCACTAATTATAAGTTTATAGTAATTACTAATAATAGTAAATAATTCTTCATAATTTATTATTTTCGGTGTGTTCCGTAACTATATCATATTTCAGTAGTTTGTTCCGTTTGCAACTAGGGTTCCATATAATCGAGCGTGGGCGATGTAAGCATTCTCAAGAGGTAAAAAATCGAGGATTTGTTTGCTAGTTGTTACAGTCGGATACCCTGAAACACGAAGGTATTGCAGCCAACTGAACGAAAATAATTGGCAACCACGCAAAACGCGAGTGGCTAGGCCGGTACACGAAGAGCTCCCAAGAGTGAGATGAGAGCTGAGCAGAAGCTTGTATCATTCCTCAGGGGGCCGATGGATTTTCATTTAATCATTGAAACCAACTGGTCGCAGTCGCAAATTTGTTGATACTCATAAATTCCACGCCAGTTCAAACGTCACTCTGACAAAGTACCCTTTCTAACTTTAGTAGGGATGTAAAACGGCAGAATTAAATGCTACAAATTATGTTACGAATTATGCTACGAATTAAATTCTATAAATTACTTATATTTATCAATGTAAGTAAATGGAGATTAAGGAACGAATGAATTGTCTTTATCACGACCTAAATCATATGATCGAGTAAAAAGTATTTTACCCCCTTGAATAATCGTCACTTTGAATATTGTTTCATACTTGAATTAAAATTATTAGGGAACGTTACCTGACCGGCGAAGTACGCTGATACAATGAGTATGAGAAGTTTGAAAAGATCTCCGCCAGGGGCGGCTTCGTTGAGGAGTAAGGCGTAGAGGACTGCCCAAACGAGTGACAATATGACAAGTACGCCGAAGATAGTCAGGAACCACGAGTTGCTCAGGTTCGCCTGACTCGAGATCATTTTCATCACTCCACCACAACCGCATCTAGAACAAATTAGAGCCATTTTGAATAATAAGAAGAAACAAAACCAGTCTCGATCTTTTTTAACGAAGAATGGATCAAAGACGAGCAAGAAGAAGAAGTTAAATGTACATAAAATTGATAAGTTTATCCGAAGCTATACTGTTCTAATCTCTGTAAAATGTTGTCACTCTTGATTTTGAGCTATAAAATACATTTTACACCAGGTCGAACTTTGATATAATTTCACAACGTAACTTCTGTTACGTGTCAGGGTTCATAGCTCAGTTTACAGGCCTCCGTCAATGCTTCTGCATTTTACATACATTTTACATTCAGTAACTCCCCGAAACATTGGCTGAAAGCATCAACGCATACGCTTCGATGTACCTTTGATTATTCGATGATCCATGAAAAAATATAGGCTCGATCAAATGTAAAGTAATGGAAGCCGAGATTAAAGCGATCAATGCGCAAAGCACTGTCATCCGTCGGGGTGAGCTTTACGATCGTTTCCCCAAAACCTGACTTTTTATTTTACAGCTGTCGCAGTTAGTCTTGAAAATAAGACAAGTCGTAAGAGCGTGTATTTATTGAGCTCAGCCGGGTAAAGGAAATTGGGAGGGTAAACAGGCCGGCCTTTTGCTCGCGCTCGGTCGCCGATCAATTTGCAATCCTCGTCTTTCGTTCCACTAATTTACAAAGCTTCCTCGCTAGGCCATTTGTTTTTCCGTTCAGCCGACAGGTTAAAAGTCGTAAAAGGGCTCTTTTGAGATGGAAAAAAGAATGACATCGTCTAAGTTGGAAGGCTACAATAGCCACTATTTGCAAATTAATGTCTATGCAGGTATCTCAGGTGAGGTGGGCTTTCTCTCATGGACAAGGCTTTTCTACCTCGCTCGCAGTATTTACGCGGTTTTAAAACAACAAGAATAATTTATTACATTTTGACGAATGCGTTCGTGGCTCTAGATTTTCGATAAAGCGCAAACCTGAAGAAAATTTCCTAACGAGGGAACGATACATATTTTACCATTCCCAATAAAATTAATATAAACGTGTAAAAATGTGAAGTTATCATGTTCCAAACCGCCAGAATGAAATTCATTTTTTTACCATCTATTTATTGGAATGTTCTCTGTATCTCAAGAATGTCTGAGCATTCTTATAATGATTAGTATAATTGTTAACAATTTGAATTAATAAATATGTGATAAATATGTGATACTAGGGGCTGAGGCTCCTCTCAGGCCTTACATATTCTTCGGGTGGGGTGTTGTCCTTGTCACTACTATATAATTATAGTATAGTATATAGTATGTAGTATATTTATGGTATATAGGTATAGGTATGGGTTTAGTAGTTAATTATTTGTGTATGGACAGTGGGAATCTATTTGGTATTTTTATAATAGGTATTACTTAGTAGTTGCTATAATTTGGTATGATGGTGGTGGTGTTTGAATGTACTTTGTATCATAAAGTATTGGGTTTTTCAACTGGAGCAAAGTAGGAGCAAAATTAGACGTAACAACTTTAAGTTTTCCAAGATTTGTAACTTGCACAGGGGATAACTCAGACAAAAAGTCGTCAATTCAAATGTTTGAATATATCAAAAGATAGGTAATTTAATTGTCCACATTTTCCTAATGTAATGTACCTATCCATTTTTCAACCGTTTTTGCGTTATTCAACAATATTAGTAGACTATACACGAAAAAATGACATTTTTCAACTTTAAACGTTCTTTTCATCTATTTAGTGCGAAAGAAACAAAGAATGAACCATATATTATTGATGTACACATTATCAACTATCATTATGCTGAATTTGAGCGAAATCCATTTCAAAAAATTTTTCGCGAAAAATCCAAGGGGTACCCCTGCGATTTTTTTCAACCGACCATTTAACGAATTTTTACTCGTCTCTCAATACAGATAAAAATCTGAAATTTTTAGGAAAGTTGTGTCTTACCAAGATGTATTTTTGTGATTTTTTTTATTTCTCGGAAAAATCTGCAAGTGGTCCAAAAAAATCGGTTTTTAAAAGCTCAAATATTGGACTTTAACGGTGATTTTCGGGGTTAAAATAAATGCGAATCAATTGTTTTATTATGCAGGAGTCTTCATTTGAACGCCTTACACACGTACATAGCAAAAAATTTGGTGAAAAAAATTTAAACAGAGCCAGAGAAATTATTTTCCGTAAATCGAGTTTTTCGCCGGCCGAAATTCCGAGCTCCGCTGGAAAAAAAATTAAATTTTCGTTTTAAAGCGATTTTGAAAGCTATTCTTATAGGAAATTTAATGCTGAATCCGAATATGACGTCAAAATGGCGGAAATTTCACGACAACTATCAGTTTTTCCAGGTTTGATACTACGCCACTCCTACGTTTTTCAACTTTGAAAATCCGTTGCCTTACAGTTCTGTTCAAATTTGATTATTTAATGATTCTTACAGGAAATTAGACGTAGAATTCGAATTTGAAGTGAAAACAAACAAAATCGAACAATTATTAATATTTTTCGAATTTTTTTCAATTTTCACACTTTTGAAGTTTCAACTTTGGGATTTTTTTTCGTCCCGTTCCCGAAATGGGAACGATTAGGTGCTGTGGAAGAAAATGTAGGAAATTTAATGTAGAATCCATTAAAAATAAGAATATAGCTAGCGTATATTATAGCTCTCGTGATATATTCCACTTTATGTCAAAAAACGTGTTTTGACTTTTCTTCAAACGTTAATAGCTCTGCGGGGACATAACATAAAAATATAATTGAATACACCAAATTGTAGTATTTCGATAGCTCTTTCTCGCCTCTGAGTAATATACCTATGTAAAAGTAGTCGGTTCAAAAGTTATTGGCGAAAAACATGCAAAAAAACACGAAAAATCGGGTCATAAAAGTTTAAAGTGCAATAAAATTTGAACAGAGGCCTAATTAAAAAAAGGAGATTTTTTCACACGATGGGTTAGTCTCAATTGAACGACTCTATGACCAAAATTTGATTACCTATTCCCAGTTTCTCAATCAATTGGATACCCAAGATTTTTTGACCTTCGCTTCGAGCCGCTTTAGCTCCGACTAAAATCAATTTACGAACGAATTCTTGTACTTTTTCGTTTAAAGAATTTATCCATGAACAAAATGCGCTCATAAAATCTTTTCGCGTTGTGGTAATTTTTCGAGAAAATCACGATCAACTGAAGAAAAACGTGGTTTCGGAAAACGTCAAAATTTTACATAATCGTACCTCACGAGAAAACCAAGTCGAAAATCGACCAATCGTATTGTAATCAATCAATCGTATACCTCTCCTCATCCTCGTTGTGTAGTTTTATATATATAGGCTAAAGAGAAATAATGTAAAAGAAACTTTTTAAAAATTAACCGGGCGGATCACTGTCAAAAGAAAGAGGTCGCCTTCATTAAATTAATTGCCAAGTTGCCGCATTTCAATGATTTTCGTTCGAAGTGGTACTTCATACCCGCGTAACGCGATAATGAACTATCCGTATCTGAATACTAAGTGAGCCTTGCTTATCATATCTACGTACGTTCAAATGAGCCTCTTCACTCGTGAATATAGTTAGTAATTTAACAATTTCGGTTTTGCTGCCTTCATAGTAGGAAAATACGTTAAATTATTTCAACTTTTTGTACATTCCTTAGCATAAATAATTATTATAAAAACGTGCGAATAGTAAATATTTCCATCTAACAAAATTTTTCCATTCTCTCCAAAGAAAATAGTCTCACCGACACAAATCACATCCAAAATGGGGTTACAAAGACGATAAATTGGCGGCGAACGACAAGATAAAGCCTTCGGCGTAGGGTTCCAAGCGATTTAAAAATTCATAAGAAAATTTATGGCGTTTTTATCGGAATGACGTAGCTGTTATACTTGAGGTGTGTCGCCTACTAGCGAATTAGCATTCTTCCAACAACAGGTGTTTAAAACTCTGTTCAGCGGCTACATCAAACTCAGGAATGATCTTCATTCCATCCAGTCCTTACGACTAAATGTGGGACATTTTATCAAATATATAGAACTATTTCGGTTTAGAGTTACGAAAAAAACCAATAAACTACGGATGAATTTTACATTTTACTTATTTACCGATATCTTCATTCGGTTGCCGCAGCAACTTGAAAGGGAGGGAGCGCTTCAACTCCGCTGGTAAAAAAATTTTTCCACGTGGCCGCGGGAAGTATTGGTTACTTAGTAAAATCGTCCGCAACCAATGGTTTCCGTAAATGTACCGCGGATTGTGGTTTCTAATAGAGACGTATGATTTTACAATTATTCACCACAGCGACCGAGGAAAAACACCGGTAGAAGCAAAAACTTTGTTATGATAGAGGTCGGTTGTGTAGGTAAGATTAATACATATCTAACCCAATTTTTAGCACAGTGCTTCTTTCTCGCGCATAGTGTCTATCAGTTAGTGATTTTCCAACTTTATGAGATCCATCTATAATAGGTGCTTCTCAGAACTTTCTGGAAAACAAGAATGTGTAAGGCCCAGTCGAAAAGGACAATTTCTAGGCGACGAGTTCCGGTTTTTTTATTTACTTCACTGCGCACTGTCCGTTCCATGCACGAAATGTAAGGAAAATGTTCGATTGATTCAAAGTGTACTAGCAATTCAGCTGAAAACTGAGGTCATGCAGCATCGTAAAATATTCAAATGCGTTTCAGTTGTTAACCGTCTCCGAGTCTCTTGAAAATTTTACGAGTAAACGCCAAAAACGGTCAATGTAGTAAGACTGTTGTAAAGAATGCACTAGTCTCTCGCAATTGTTCGAGGGGAAATCGGTGACAAAAATTCCTGTAGTGTTCGAATTTATTCACATCAATATTCACTACCCTTCAATCAATAGTCCCTCTCGTCGTCCTTCGCCCATTCTTACTTGAGAAAAGCTAGCCGGTTCTTATAGTCATCATTGTTGAGTTCTTGAGTCATCATTATTTGAAACAAAGCTTATAATAATTATCCGAAACAGTTAATCGAAAAAAGCTACATTAAACTATAGGTATTAATCTGTCATTGATAGCGAGCGATGTTTTCCTTCAATGGCAGAACGAGAACGTTTTCTCCCACTGGCTCATCAATTATCGAAGGCTGAGACCGGCCTTCGGAAGCCGATTATCTTACTCTAAAGCGCTTGGTTACTTTACCAATATTCGATGAATTCTTAAAGAACGAGAACCGCAGTCTTTAATTGCCGGACTACTCGGTCGATCGTAGGCTCAAAATACATACTGGGTGACGAATCGATCAAACGGCATCTAGGCAGGTATAGGATGAAGTCATCTGAGTGTACAATGAGACGGTTAACCAAATTATGATCGTAATATGCACGGTATTTGCCTTTTTCGTCTGAACGCAAGCATTCTCTCACTTCCAATTACGTAATAACATACTTTTCAATTGGCGGACAATTTTGTAAAAATTCATCAATGCAAACGACCAACCTAAATGACCAAATTACTAAATTAGTTCCGACTTTGAAATCGGTTCATCCTTTCCATAGTAGGTATTTAGACGATTTAAAAAATAGAAACTGATTGCTGCAATAGATTTTTCGATTCTCAACTTATCGAAGAAGGATTTAAAAAATTATTCCAATCTTAATTACCGATACATATTTTTTTTTTGTACGTCAAATATTGCTGAACTAAGGAATCCCTAATAAACCGACATATTGACGAGGAGTGCTTGCTTCAACTCCAAGATGAAATCGCGAATAGCAGGAATCATTCGGCAAAATAATTAGAGAGCTCGGAATCTGCTTATATTCAAGAGTTTTAAAGACCGTACCTTTCCCTGGAGACTATAACTCGGCGGACATTGCGGAGGGAAAACGAGAAATGGAAATGAACTGCTGACAAAACTTCGGTAATCCTATTATTTAGAACTTTCTAGGAAAAGGATCGTCTCATAAGTCACAAGACCTGTAACATTTTTTGAAGAGGAGAAAATTGTATTCAGAATCCATGCTTTATGGACTGAAGCTCATACCGATATAGTTCAATTGTTCAAGAAAACTGTAATGAGACAGGGTTCCAATTATCGTAAAATGGTTGTTTACAACGAAAATATTATAGTGGAAAGCGCTTATTTGCCATTGAGAATCAACAGCTAATAAGTGGCAGTTGGGAATCCAAAAACGAATGTTAGCGTGTGTACAACCTTCTTATCGATAATGATAAAGAATTTAATATGTCCTCTACTTGCCACGCTAGTTGATATCTTACAGCAAAAAATATTTAATTCAACGTTCCAGCCCTTATCGAGGTTACGTTTAATAGGGCAATAATATGCATGCTTGGCAAAGCTTTAAAATCCAAAAAGTTTAGTTCTTAAAAAAGAGAGTTAATCGAATGAAGCCATAAAATGTCTCATTTGCTCCAATTTGTGGTAACGCAACATATTCTTATATTCATTTAAACATGACACAATTTCAAACAAGTCACTATTTTGAAAAAAAAAATTAAGATCTGTAAGGTATCCCCCTATACCTTGTAAAACAAAATCCAGAAAATATTAAGCATGGACGATGGACGGACGGGAATGTTTTCGATGTTATTTGGATTTTACTTTTTAATTTATTTGGATGAGGGTTAAATATTCGTATTTCTTTAGTTATGTATTACAATGGTTTATTTTCGATACGGTTGAAGTCATTATCTGCCGGTCCGTTTCTAACTCTGTCACGAGCAAACGAACGACCACATGAAGCTGAAATTTGACACGGTAGTTCATTGAAATCTGATGCAGATTTGAGGCTATTTTGATTTTTTCCACCATGCTCCTTCGACTTGAAAATGTGAGTTTTATTGATTTTTGAAGGTGATGTTGGACAGGATTCCCGGCTTTTATCTTAGAACGAGAATGAATTCAATAGAAACTCGAGAACCGTCAAAGCTATTGACTCCGTAATGGTCTCATTCGATTCAGCGTCCAAAAAAACAATTAAAATTGGTACCAAATTACACCTTCGTTGGAAAATACGACGTTTCTCCTCCTCAAAACCCCCCAAAACAACCCTTAATTGATTCTTAATCGGATTCATACATATTCGGATTCATATACATCAAATTCCGAGGGGGCAAGACATTTTTTCGCGAGCAATTATGATTGCTTATTATTGGATAATAGGCCAATTATAGTCACAAAAATAAAAACAAAATACCTACAAAAAAAACAAAAAAAAACTAAAACACGAAAAAAAAAAACAATCCAAAATACAATGAAAAAAAAGCTCTAAAATACAATTATGTTGGTACGTTCACGAATCATTCGCTTATCATCCACTTAATTGGCAGTCTTTCATAGCAGCGGTTGTTAGGGAATAGGAAATCTGAGGAAGATTTTTGTCGTGGTTCTGGACCCGAACGGCACTACTGGAATGGTATGATACTGGTTTTAAAAAAAAAATCCCTAACAATTTGTGTCCTTTAAGCCGTACAATGAGTGATAAGTTCAAAACCTTGGTACAATGAGTGGTAAGTTCATGCAACTCGGAAAACAAAAATGTTCAGCAATGTGAATCCAGCCTTTCTCTTGTTGGGCACAAGTACGAGGCAGATATTTAGAAATTATTGTCAACCGTATTACCTCCTGTAAAGGGTCAATTGGTTACGGTTTTAAGGGATTACTTTTCAGCAAATAATACAAATTCATACGCATATTTGACCTTCTTCGAATTATGTTTCATGAAGTCACTAACCATCACACATAGAATTGTTAAAGAATTCGATAAAACAGTTCCAATTCTGTTAATTCCGTTCCGGCAACGAAGGTTTCTTGCTACACCCGTAGGACAACAATTTTACAAATAGATTTTTATGATTTTCGTTCTAGCGCCCGTTGTAGCTAGTATTTTCATAACCCCACCTTTGGAACATTTTGTTCAGAGCTCGATTGAACATCTTTTAGCTCGAGCTCGAAAATCGCGCCAAGTCATTTCGCATCCACTTTTCAACATCCCTACTCGAAACATCTTGGGTAAAGAAAGCTGTTCGGCATTAGTGTTTTTCATGGTCATGTTCTTCTTTCTAACCGAACCTACGTGACTCGCATTGTAAAGCTGAAAATAAGTATTTATTTCTATACCGAATCTCACGTTTTTATGTTGCTCCACGTTGATTGTCACTGACCCGTCAAATCGAGGAGCAACTTTTTTTGCGATCCATTACAGTTCCCACGAAGAAGTTTTTTAAGTGCCTCCAGCCGTACTTTCGTGAGGTACGCAGGTACCTATCTAGTTTTAACCGGTAAATGCCTGATGACACAAGAGTGATCCGAGTGGGTAGAGGAAGCCGAGAGTCCCTCGGTCCATGGTGAATGCCCAATACGTAATAATCCGACGAAAACACGCAATATTCGACGCTCCGGTTTCGGTTTACTAATGGAATTTTTTTCGTTTTTTTTTTGTTTGTTGTGTATCGGGATACTTTCACACTTCTATCCAAAGGATATCTTTAATTCCGTTAAATGATTACTTTTATTGCCGAAATGGAAGATCACAACTATTCCTATCTTCGCAATTTGGTACATATAATACCTAATTTCATAAAATAACCGAATAAGCTGACTGAAAAATTAATACACACTCCGATTTTTGAGTGAGAGTAATTTATTTACCATTACAAGAGTAATTATAATTACACAAACACAACACAGCCACGCAAAATTTTATGTAGGGCACATCTTATTTTTGCATAGACGTAAGTACAGACAATTTTTTCATCGATTTTTCCTTAATTTCCATGGTATTGAATATTCGATCCACTTTTGCAGGTGAGGAATTTTTTAAAAGCCTCAAACAGTTCGAGCTAGTGAACTTGTTGTTCATAGTCGAAATCAATATAATGGTAATAAGATATCGATATCGTTAGGTTTCATCTCATAATGGAATACCATCCTCGAGTCATACGGGTTAAGGTGAGAGGTCAGTTGAGGTTGTCTCTTCCAGGGAAGGAGTTATTAAGGTGGCCTTTTTAACGCTACGATTCACTATCGAGTAATTTTCCAATATAGTTTTCTTCTTATGTAAGTAATTAACAAAACACTTATTTTTACTTCACAAGTTCTCAATTTTTTCAAAATGCGAGTTGAAAGGAAAATTAGGACAATCTTTCAATGCAATCTTTATCGTTCTTACTTCCACGTTTACGTAGTAAATGGAAGAAGCATTGTGAAAAGTCGAATTCGGAACGGAGGTGAATTTGAAAGAAACTCCTTAGTACCAAAGTACTATACTCTGAAACACTCTCTGAACAATTATCTGTGTGTCCATGTGTCTGTGAAAAATGATAAAAAACGTCATATCTCCCTGAAAAATGAACGTGAATGAAAAATGTTCTCCCAACGAATGTGCAAAATGACTCGTTTCCGGATTTTATATAATACACGGTACTTCCGAGATATAACTGTTCAAAGTTATACAGGAACTTTACAGGCTATAAGATTAATTATTTTTTAACGTTTGAGGCCTTAAAATGTTTGCAGTGGAATAACGCCTGTTATTTATCGCTTGGGTCACACACCCTACGATAAAGCGTGTGTGACGATAAAGTAAGGTCACATACCGTACTTCCGCGCTATCAAAATATTGTTTGTATTTAGAATGTTTAGTTTAATGCTTGAGGTTTTTGAATGTTTGTAAGGACGAGGAAGGACGCTTTTATATTATTTTAATTATATTATATTCAGGGGATTTTTGGGTGTCCTTGCCATAAAAATGATCCCATTTCACAAAATTTGGACTGTATCGTTAGGCTCACATACAGCACGTCTGCATTATTAATCTAGATCGTGCGTTTTTCTATTTTTGTGTCTCCTGGCTACTTTTTCAATAACAGTTGTAGCGTATAGTAGCGTTGCGGCCTTTGTATGCATTTCTCGATTTTATGAATGGTTGTATACCAGTTGCCGACTCAAACATAGAAGTACTGTGTGATCTATGCACACCACTGTTTCTAGTTGTATCGAGGTCATTGCTCTATTGCGATTATGTCAACGCGTGGTGACTAATTACCCGATAGAGGTCACGACATTATCTTCTTTTTCTACGAAAAACGTACACGATGCCAACTCTATAGAGTCGGTGAAACAGTAAAATTTTATCACTTTTTTCCTACTTTTCAGGAGAGACCAAAAACTGTTACAGTAGATATTGATTAAAATTACAGTTTGTCCAGGTAGCAACTCTAACAATAAGTTCTCAAGTAACCGTTTTTCGAATATCTTCTTCAATCGACTCGGTGCTGAAATTTGAGTAAGAAATTATTCCCAATCCATGTTGCTGTTTCACCGATTACAATCTGAGTGCTGGCGAAGGCGATTATTTGAATATGACTCATTTACAGCTGATGATACGAAATATCGGACTGCTCATTGCCTAATATTGAACTAAACTGTTACGCTTTATGGTGCAGTTATTTCATTCAGTAAATAATATCAATTTTTCAGTCAGTTGGTTCAGCTTACATTTTCGTATCTTGCAAATTTTATATTATTCACTAACCTTTCATCTCCAGTAGTCGACTGTTTCTGTGAAGTACCGTTTCCAGTCGAAGGAACGATTTGCGCTGAAGCCGGCGATTCAGGACTCGATAAGAGCACTTCGTTCTCGTGAACGGTGCCGTTTTTCTGCAACTCCTTGTTGACCATTTGTGCAATGATGCGTCTCGAGCCAGCTAATACCGCTGACTGACTTGAAGTAGGCAACTTACAGGTAACTGCCGGCGCGGAGAGTGGAGGTGGACGTTTCTCTCAAGTGAAGCTCTCCTTCCTCAGCGTCCTCACGCGCACTGAACCCGAAATTTCACAAAATCACCTGACCAGGGGGTCAACACGGAACGCGTCACTTCTGTAGCTGATCGCGAATAGAATTCTCAACACGGACCTCTCAATACTAACAAATTGCCATCATAGTGCTTGAAAGAGAAGGGAAGGCCGAACTGTTGTAAGATAACGAACGTAATCGCTCTATGATGAAGAATGTCCGTTGGTTATCTCGACGTGAATTGAATGAATCAGCTGCAGCGAACCGTTCTTGATATTGTAAACCAGACTTTATTGTATTCGGCTTTCAAGGGTGACCATACGAGGGCGATAATGATTCCTTCACTGTTTGTGGCAGATTAAATTTTCACATCCAGTCATAATTTTTTTTTTGCGTTTGTAGTTTTCGCATGGCAATAGCAGTAAACATCATGCTGAATAAATATTGGTAAAATATGGTTCAGATGAAATTTCTGATGGTAACTTTCTCGACAGACTGCTTGGAGTGAATTTTGTGATCTAGAACCAGTTATTCAATTCCCTGGCAGCAGAAATGATTTATAAGCCATCGATTATGTCTGACCACCCAAAAAATGTTAGAGTTTAGTTTAATGATACCACTATCTCAAACCGGCCCTCAGATATGTACAAAAAATTCCTCGAACCAAAGATATATGATGAAAGTATAATTAATAGATAATAGATAATAGATAATAGATAATAGATAATAGATAATAGATAATAGATAATATATCTATTATAATTTAATTAATTAAATTAAATTATAATTTAATTTAATTATTTATTATAGATTAAGATTTAAGTTAGGTATTATGAATACAGGGAATGAAGATTAGTTGTACTAATAGTGGATAGCTGCAGTGGCAACGCCAAAAAGCAATGTTACTTCTAAAGACTTTTTTTTTTACCAAATAACATCTTCTGTTGGCGTTGCCAGTACAGCTGTCTTCATCCGAGAATTTAATGTGCCGATTAGAGATAAAGACTAGTCATAAAAGAGGACGTTTCTTCTAACTGTTTGTAGCCAAGCCAACTGACAATTTTAGTGAGGAACTAGTTGGCGTAAACAATGATTTTACATACTATTACCTTACGAAACACCTTATTGAGCCAATCGTTTAGTATGCTTCCTCGAAAACACTTTATACTGCCCACTTTCGACAGGCACCGAAACACAAAACTTACTTCTTCGCGGTTTCTTATAAAATTAATAATAATTGACTGCTTCCTAACCGATCTAAATCAATCTTATATCCTAATCAAAATCTTCGAAAATAATTTTCAACAGCTATCAACAGAGAAGGGATTTCAAGAACTTTTAACTACCCGGAAAAACTCATGTCAGCGCCAAAATTTTTAATTTTCATGTAGTAAAAATAAACAACCATTTAACCAGAAGAACTTGTTTATGAAATAGCAGAGCGCTTCAACTTTGCCCTGAACAGTTTTCTGTTCATTTATTCGCTCCTGTAATGGTTAACTTAAGTTTTACATCAGCGCAAGTGCTGATAGGTTTTTAGTGATGATGTGTGGTGCTAATTAATAACTTCAAATGAAATTGGTTATATTTACAATTGACTCCATTAGATTTGAAAAAATTAAAAGTTATAGTCAAAAAAGCGAACACATCTCGAAAAGAATCGGCGGCCTAGAGAAGAATGTTCTAGAACAAAAGATCCGGATTTTTCCGCTTGAACATATGAGCCGTTGCTATGGCGCGCGTCGTTGCCGGTGATCTTTTTTATAATGCAGTGGAGGGACCGCCACATCACTCCCCCTCCAGTGCTAACGTAGGAGTTCTGCGACGTATCTGTCCGGGAATCTAACACGACGTCCAGAACGAGTAGTCGAAGACGAAGGTGAATCTTGACGTAATTTGGGCAAGTCCGTGGTGGTGTCTTGAAGGTCTGCGCAGGGTTCCGATTTTCGAGAAGTCTCGTGGAGATCGCTGGTTAGCAGGAAAGCTGGTTTCAGCCGATCAATTGAAACAGAATTTTCGCCTCTTGGAGTCGCGATGGAGAAAAATTTCTCTGATCGGGAGATAACGCGAAACGGACCGTCATACACAGGCTGTAGTGGTTTCCTAACCGCATCGTGTCGCACGAAAACATGCGAACAAGACGCCAAATCGGGATGAACGTAGGGTGATCGCGACGAATGATGCTTGAATTCGACTGGTCGAAGTTTGGAAATATGAGTATGGAGTGTGTAGAGCAGATCAGGAACGCTGGAATCCAAGGGAACATCAATGAAGAAATCGGCTGGAAGCCGAAGAGGTTCTCCATAGACAAGTTCTGCGGGTGATACGCCGTAGTCCGGAATTAAGTACGAACGAAGTCCAAGCATGACTAAAGGCAATTTGGCTACCCAATCGTCTGAAAGCTGAGCCTTGAGGGCTGACTTGAGGCAACGATGCCAACGCTCTATTGCTCCGTTCGAGGCTGGATGATACGCAGTGGTCTTTACGTGATCGACACCTAATAACTTCGTCAAGGTCGAAAACAATTCACAGTCGAACTGCTTGCCCCTGTCAGTGGTGATAAGCTGGGGAATGCCAAAACGAGCTATCCAGGAATGGAGAAAAGAATTCGCGACCGTTTCTGCAGAAATATCAGCGATAGGGATGGCTTCAGGCCAGCGGGTATATCTGTCGATGATAGTCAAAAGGTATTTGAAACCTTGCGACGAAGGAAGTGGACCGACGATGTCTACATTCAAGTGAGAAAATCGCCGATTACCAGGAGAATACGTCTGCACAGGGCTTGAAGTGTGACGCCAAACCTTCGATCGCTGACATTCAACGCATGTTTTAGACCACAAAGCGACATCGCGTTTTAATGATGGCCAACAAAACCGAGAATTGACTAGGTCTACTGAAGCCTTAACGCCAGGATGAGCTAGCGAGTGAAGCGCGTCAAATATAGGTCGCCGAAAATGATCGGGTACGAAAGGTCGTAATTTCCCCTTTGAGTCATCGCAAGTTAGTTCAAGATCATTCTCGAGATGAATGGTTTTGAAATTTGACGAATCTGACGAACGTAAATGCTCAAGTTCTTTGCAGGTGGTTTGCGCAACTGCAAGGTCATGAAGTGGAATCGAGGACGGAACAGAAATACTTGCAATACGAGAGAGCATATCAGCAGGAATATTCTGATACCCGGGCACGTATCGAATGTCAGTCGTGAATTGACCTATAAAATCGAGATGCCTGAGCTGACGAGGTGAAGCTTTCTCTGGTTTCTGTTCGAAAGCGTAAGTCAACGGTTTATGGTCGGTATGGATTGAAAATTGTCGACCCTCGAGAAAATATTTGAAATATTTGACACCTTTATACATGGCCAAAAGTTCACGGTCGTACGTAGAATAGGAACGTTCAGCACCCGAAAATTTTTTAGAGAAGAAGCCTAGAGGTTCCAGGACGTCTTCGCGAAGTTGCTGAAGTGCTGCACCAACGCCGAAATCTGACGCATCTACCGAAAGTATGATAGGAAGGTCAAGAGAAGGATGAGCGAGAAGGGTAGCATTTGCGACGTCGTTTTTGACAGTTTCGAAAATTCGTGACGTTTCAATGGACCACTCTACTTTACGTTTGTCCTTGCGTTTAGGTTCACCACACATGTCATAAAGAGGTTGCTGTTTCAACGCAGCGTTCGGAAGAGAGCGACGATAAAAATTAATCAAGCCCAAAAATTTTCGAAGTCCTTCGATGGTCTCTGGCTGCGGAAAGTCTAATATTGCTTTGACTCGGTCCGGAAGTGGAACGATACCTGCTGCTGAAATTTTGAATCCAAGAAATGCTACTTCAGGAACGTTGAATTCGCATTTTTGAAGGTTGACACAAATTCCATGGCGATTGAGACATTCAAAAAGCTGATTGAGGTGGACACTATGTTCTTCCTCGTTTGACGATGCGACCAAGATGTCATCAATATAGGAATAAACGAACGGTAAGTGTCGAAGTACGGAATGTAGGTATCTCTGGAAGGATTGAGCAGCGTTTTTTAAACCAAACGGAAGTCGAAGGAACTCAAACAAACCAAAGGGTGTGGTTACAGCGGTTTTTTGGATGTCGTCTGGGTGAACTGGAATGTGATGAAATGCTTTCACAAGGTCAATTTTGGAGAAAATAGTTTTTCCGAAAAGCTGGCTATTGAAATCTTGGACATGAGGGATGGGATACTTGTCTGGAACAGTCCTGGAATTTAGAGTGCGGTAGTCACCGCACGGCCTCCAAGTACCATCTTTTTTTGGTACAAGATGCAGAGGGCTTGCCCACGAACTTTTCGACGGTCTACAAATACCCAAATCAATCATTTGTTGAAACTCGAGTTGAGCCTGCGCTAATTTTTCAGGTGGCAACCTGCGAGGTTTGGCAGTTACTGGTGGACCGGTAGTAGTAATGGTGTGGAAAAAAACAGGATCAGGATCTTGAAAGGCCGGATTATCCTTCAAAACGTTCGGATACTTCTTTAGAAGATCGGCGTACCTGTGTGTAGGATCAATTAAGAGAATTGATGAAACAAGGTTCGAAGGAAGTACAGAACCAGTTTGCGAAATATTTGTACGAGAATCGATCAACTTTTTGTTCCTTAAATCAACCAGCAGTCCAAAATGTTCAAGAAAATCAGCGCCAAGGATAGGTGACGAAACATCGGCAATGACGAAAGGCCAACGAAAACTGCGACGGAGACCTAGGTCAAGATTAACGAGTTTTTCGCCATAGGTGTTGATGATAGTATGATTCGCAGCGAAAAGAGTGCGATCAGTTTTTTTTGGCTTGTCAAGTTTTGACGGAGGAAGGGCGGAAATGTCAGATCCACAGTCAACTAGATATTTAGTGTTGGTCAGGCGATCGAAAACGAAAAGGCGACGATTTTGACCCGCCACTTCGGAACTCGTCGCGTCAACGAAGTGGGGTTCTAGTTTTCCGACTTGGTTGCAAAATCACACGGAGGAATGCATTTTTTAGCCCTATCCGAAAAATTGGAATGATACCAGCACAATTTACTTGATGCGGAGCCACGCGAATTAAAACGTTTGCCTGAACGAGATCGCGATCGAAATGGAAAATTCAATCGGGAATTTGATCGAGATCGAGACTTGAGTTCGTTGATCGACATGGTAAGTTCGGCTAACTGCGCCTCGAGACGACCCATGCGATCCGGAGACGAAACTCTAGCATTCGGTTGACCACTAACTGCATGAACGGAATGCTGCGGCGAATATTCTAAAATCTTATCTGCCATCTCAGCTTGTTTATCTAGCGAATCAGAACTCGGAGCTAAAATTGATCGAATGTTCACAGGTAGGTGTTGAAGAAACATCGTTTTCAAAAATTCGTCAGTAACCTGGGATTTAGCTAACGATCTCATTTCCCGTAAGAGCTGGGAAGGTTTTTTGTCACCTAGTTCGAGCTCGGTCAATAATTTTTTGATTCTTGATCCATCTGATTCGGAAAATTCTGCAACGAGACGGGTTCGGAGTTCGCTATACGGAAATGATTGCGATGGCTTGGTCAGATAGTCGGATATCATGTCCGCGATATCTGAGTCCAAAGCTGCGACTACATGATCGTATTTGGTAGATTCGTAGGTGATACCAGATTTTCGAAAAATCGCGTCAATTTGAATGAACCAAGTATTGATATTTTTCCGCCAGACGGGAGGAAGTTTTACGGAAACTCTCGCGACCTGGGCATCTGCTCCCGAATTATTCGAATCACTTGGATCAGGATCCATCGTACGAATTACGTTCTAGCTTAAGTTACGGAACGATCTCACCAAAGCTGTAGAACTACGATGTGAAGTCGCGAATCGAAAATTCGAAGTTTATTTTGAAGTCGGGTTCACCAATTTAGTGATGATGTGTGGTGCTAATTAATAACTTCAAATGAAATTGGTTATATTTACAATTGACTCCATTAGATTTAAAAAATTGAAAAGTTATAGTCAAAAAAGCGAACACATCTCGAAAAGAATCGGCGGCCTAGAGAAGAATGTTCTAGAACAAAAGATCCGGATTTTTCCGCTTGAACATATGAGCCGTTGCTATGGCGCGCGTCGTTGCCGGTGATCTTTTTTATAATGCAGTGGAGGGACCGCCACAGGTTATAAACAAAACTCCGTGCCAGTGTGCAAAGTTATAATGAAGGCCTCGTGGTCAGAACGTTTAGGACTAGGCCTTAGGCTGTGGGTTAATTGAAATTTACGATGAAAATTGGCAAACTCCCGTATTCACCGGGACATATCAACGAAGGTGCATAGAAATTTGTTGCATATTGAGCTCGAAATTTATGATAATTAGAGAAAAGCATTTCTGTGAACAATGTATTGAGAAGGATTTTTCTTAAATAATTCGTTTTGAGCATCCGTTGGGTGGCATGGTCCCAATATCTCATGAATGAAAACAAAATAGTGCCACTCAAAAGCGTACAGCTTTGTTGACTCGGCGATTCTTTCAACCGAGGGAAGAAATTACTATTAGAAATTACTCAATATGAGCGCAATGGTGAAATCTGCAGATCGTCAGAAACGGAACAATAGTCGAAAAAGATATAATCGAATATCAAGAATGGCAAAAATCAAGTTCATTATTCATCGAGACGAAACGACGAGTATCCCAATTTTTCGACAGTGTTTTCTAAATGTCTCGAACCACTGACTCACCCTCACCTACCTTAGCTAATCAATATCTCTCTAAAACTAATACATTTTTTGTAAAGCATGCGCCATTGGGGACTTTATACAGATTCCCGAAAAAAAGGTAAATTAAATTTCTGTTGTGTTCCCATTTATAGAAGTCGATACTACGAGAAACAAACACTGTTCAACGACGGGAGGGCAAAACGTTCGACGAGCGGTCGTTCGATCCCCGGAGTAAATTAAACACTGAAACGAAAACGAGAGGGAAGCTTTTTTGTTGTCATTCACCTATCGAGGAGTAGGGAAAGAATCCGTAATCAGTAGACCTACGGCAAGACAATACCAATCTAGAGCAGTTACGAGTGTCTCATTAATTCGAGGTCATAGGCGTTCGACTGATCAGTTTGGAGCGTAGCGCAGCCCGTCAAAACTAGCCCAGGGCGGATTAGTTATACTATTCAAATTGAAGTGGATGATAAACGTGAAAACAGCGATAAATTTCAGAAAGCGGCGCTGATTTATGAATCTAATCTGACTGAAATGTTGTGTACTCTCACTTGAGGATGATTTTATTTTAACGTTGGCAAAACATATATGAATATCTTTTGTAGTTATAATATGGTGTAATTAATCGATAAACGTTGATTATTTCTAATACCTTTTTTTTAAATCTACCGCTATTAATTTATTAAATTTCCAACGATTAACAGTTCTTCTACCACGTGGTTTCATCGGTAGGAGGAAAGTTTTAGACGAGTTCCTCAACGAGAATATCAATTTTAATGCTTTAGAATTGATACTAATGCAGCTTAATTCGGCATACATACCGACTTAGAAAATAAATAAAAATGGAAATCATAAGTTTGTCACCAATGTTTGCAAGTAAGAATACTACATCACCGTCACTTGCTCCTTCTCGTGCAATTTTTATAGTTCAAGTGGACATTACGGGTCAGTCTCTGGTCGATGAGCCAATTGCAATTTTAGGGACAGAGCAGATAATAATTATCTGGGTCTGATCGAGCTTATTGTTATCTCCTGAAGTGCCTATAAGAATACCACATGGAAGGATTACATTATTTATTGAAATTGAATAAAACCGATTAAATCGGATGATTCTAGACATAATTCTCCTAAGTACAAAAAATCTTTTGTCAAGAAATCCGACGATCAAAAGATATAGTCTTGTTTGTTCAGTCGATTCAAGAGAGACAGCGGTTGTTAGCTATAATTTTTAAGACGAGGCCAAACATCCACGTTATTAGAAAAAGTGAATTTCATACGATCTGGCTTCCTCTAGTGGTATAATTATAGAATTTATAGGGCACTATTTAAATATTATATGAATTCTAGTTATTCGAACATTAATTCAAAATTGTGTCTAATTTTTTCAATATAATTATCTCATTTGTCACCTACAGTCCAAACGACCCGAAATAACAATTTTCAAGATGTTCTGAAATGCAAAAAAGCGCGTAACGATGGTGATATGGGAAGAAAAAAATTAACACTACACTTGCTACACTACACGTGCTTCTGAAACTCCGATTCATGACCTACACTAAATCATGTCACTAAAATCACGCGGGGAGGATTTTATCGTGATCAAAAATTCCTACAGAAAGTGAACGAGGAAGAATTTCTGAATTGCTGCTAGTCTGCAGTAAGACTCATCGACTCGCAGTAGACAAGAACCGGCAGTAACCTCTTTTCTCACTTGGATAGTCAATCCCGTGAAAATATCAATTTTTAATTGATAACTACCGGTTAAAAGATGGTAGATATTCGTTTTCAAAACAATAAATTAGAAAATAGAAATTTCGAATAACCTTTGTTCATCTCCTTTGCTTTCTTTTCCTCTTTCGCAAAAAATACAACCTATATCATTGGAGGAGTTCATTTTTTCGAGACTTCCAGGCAGGTAGGAGAGCTCACTCTCCAAGGCCTTTTGAGTAGGTACATCTAGCTTCGTCCGGTTAGAACCAGCCCATTGCCGTGGCAAGGATTAAATCAGTTATAACTTCTGCTCACCAGTTTCTCCCTTTATCTATAATTGCTATCGGAAACTTGATTAGGAAAGGATTATACACGACAAGACAAATAATACGATTTTGATATCAACGCGTTGCAGTAGATAAGAGGTTTGTTGTGTGTTTTGCTTTTCAAGTTGGCCATTATGTGAGATTAATATATAATTAGACAGGCAATTTACTATCGCATAGTGTAAAAATTACAAGTTGATACTATTGAAAGAGTGAATAATTGATTAGTCATATTAGCATTATATGAAATCGAATATATCTAAATTAAAAGATTGGTACACGTATAAAATGACAGGTTGACTTTCCGTACTAAGAGAGTGAAACGGCACGAGAAAAAAAGGTGGAACCTATTGAAAAAAATATAACTGTATTGATAATATTTCCACTTACTTTCTGAATATTTTCATGCTCACTCCGGAAGCAGCTAAACGCGCCAGCCACTGTCGGTAAAACTAGTCTAGAGATTCTCTAGGTCTCTATTAGAATGGATAAACTTATCTCGGGCGATTATCTCCTTGAATTAACACCTCAAAAGCTGGGAACGGCGATTTATAATAGTTTATTTTGTTGATTTTAGACGGCAACGTATATTATGACGCTTGGGCTAGCGAAAAAAAAATTGAGATTTACGATGTGCTAAAATTAGACCGCTCTCCTTGCGCGATGGGAGGCTATGAGGTAGAAAAAATGATTCTGAGTCAAGCAGGTTTTGGGGTACCTATGAGTTCTCCTGAAAGGTGTTCCATTTACCTTATAACAGAAACTCCAAAATCTCTCCGTAGTATAAATTGACAAGCTCTTCCAGATCATCCTAAGAAAACCGACTGAATCAAATGAAAAAGTATCAGAGAACTGAACTGCACTTATCGGTTGGACTTAGTTGTATACTACTTCCACAAACGGCGTTTCGTTGATTCAAATTCATCTGAACAATGATTGATAGAAGGGATGGGTGAGCTCAAAAATAACTTGGATCCATATTTTCTTAATGGAGACACGTAATGGAAAATCTCTTGATTTTTCGGGCGAATTGGAATAATTAGTACCTCACACCCCCTGGACATGAAAAATTCGACGACAAGGAAAAGTGGAATAATTAAGTTTTTTTTGCTTTTCAACGCTCTTTTCCAGCTTGATTTTGCCTGTTTTTGTCAAATAACTTTGACATTTTTATGTCTTCGATATGGCATACAAACTTGAAAAGCGTTACGAAAAACCGTCATGAAAAAGCGTTAGAAAAATTTCTGATGATTTCCGCTTACAACCAGTCGTTGCTAAAGAAGAGTAACTTCCGCATTTTCCATCCCACAAAAATCGTTCACCGCTCGTTCGAAAGCCCTGATTTAACTACAAATTTTTATATATTCACCTCACCAGTAACTATCCCGAAAACTGGGATTTAAGGTCATTCATAAATGTATATTATAAACAATTCAGTGATCAACTTTGCATTTTTTTGTGTTGCTATAAAGTTGAAACAAACGTTAGAGAAAAGCGTCAGATGTAGGTATCAATTTATTTAGGTATTTAGATTAAGGTATTTACGTTTTCCATACGATTTCCACAGAGGGGGCTGCTTAAGAGGAGGGAAGCGCATAAAAATGTCTAATTGTGTTGCGGACTTGTAAGTACGCAACCATTTTAGTTTTCCAAGGAACACAAAAAAATGTTTTATTGAATTTTACCAAGAACATTCAAGCGTATATTACTTGAAGGCGAAAAGAACTATCATTATTATAGGTGATTATCCTATGTCACCATCGAGTTATTATACCACTTTCAAAAATATACATACGCATTATTCGTAATTTAGCTCAAAATACCTGAATCGACTTATACTGAAATTTTGAGTTTGTTGTTCAAAAGAAGTGATCAGATGAATTGATAAATGAAGTGAATGCAACGTTTTGTAACTATGTCATTATCTACTCGAGTGGAAAATTGAAAGTTAAACAAATGCTAACCCATCTCATTTCACGATAGTCGAATAGGGAAAAATATAGTATCAAATAATCACCGATCCCGCGTGTTCCTAAATTCCCATCTTGCCCAGAGATGTGTTTGACGCTACGAAAATTTGGTATCCAGAAACGTTCTAACGGCAGATAGTTCATGCTATAATTTATCTTGAGATCGGTTTAAATAGAGTTGTTCATATTATTATTTCTAATTGCATCTGAAAGTATCACTCGGAAGTTATTCGACGCAATTCCATTATTGTAACTTCCAGTAAAACTGTTGTTTTCGCTTCAAAACAACTAATTCCAGAACTGGATAAGTTTAAATCAAGTTTGAAAGAATTATACAAAACATAATTGTGAAATTTATTGGACGAAGAGTATTGTCACTATCATTTTAATTGTTTTATTGTTTAAGCTTAAGATTACCAATGCAGAGTTGATTTTGTTGATTTAAGACGCTCCGGTTTCCATCACGAGTCATCTCACAAGGAAGCCGTAGCATTAAGAATTTAATATTTAATTTTGTGAATAAAAACTTTTTGTACTGGGTTGGTGAGGGGGAGAAGAACCAGGCGACATATTCTCCGATTTTTTATTTACTGGCCGAGTACTTTCGCCCCTTCGGGCATCCTCAGGGCGATGTGGAACCATAGGTTACCACAGCCTATGGTCTTCTCCCCCTCACCAACCCAGTACAATGAGAGATACGACGACTCAACCAAGAAAAACTTTTTGTAAATAAATGCAATAAAAAAAAAAAAAAAAATTAACTCCTGTGGAGTAAATGGGAGCTAAATCCCGCAGTGCGTGCATGCGAGTAAGGTCGGAGCCGCTCCAGACTAGGCTTCGACTCTATTTGGAATTTTCAATACCTCCTGGAACAACTTCGTGTACTGATGGAATGAACTTAGCTGCTCCTGTCGGCAGGATCGAGCTGCCTCGGGCGGAACTGAAACTTTCCGTAAAGGTTTTGCCCGCACAGTGGGAAGAAGAGAGCATACTGAAACACAAACCATTGAGCACCAGCGATCAAACTGAATGCCGTATGGTCCCGTTGAGACCAAACGACCACATCTGTCCGAACCATATGAGACTCTACTAACACCACAACAAAGCCAGCTTCTAACGACGCAAACCCTTCAGTTGAATCGAGCGTTATGCTACCATGCTCTCGACCTGGTTTGATGTTTCTCGGTCATCCCGTACTTCTACAAAGAGTTCCATTTGCTCCAGCGGTATTTACAGTTTACACGATGCGGAAAGTTAAAGCGTTGAAATTACTGGAACGTTAGAGCCAATCAAAGCTAATTCTGCTCGCGTTTCGCGGATGTAGTAGGAGGAAGGCAGAAAGTAATCAGCTTGAGTTAGCAATTGTATCTTTCCGCAAGCCTACGCTTTCACGCAATTGACAAATCAACATTCTTTAAACGATTCCGTTGGAGTGCTGAGATCTTTCAACTGTTAAAGCCTTTTAAATAATAGGGCAAAGCTTGGTGTAGATATGGCCATTGCTGTTGCAAACAACGCTTTAGACGCAGGTGGCATTACTCAGGTGAAGGAAAGTTTCAGGAGCAATAATACATCGATTAGAGTGGTTGGAATTGTAAAGTTTAGTGTCATGAGGACGGATATTAGTGGCCTCCGACAAATGTAACTGCAATAGAACATCAGATAATTGGATCTCAGTGGAAACTTCAAATAAAAAACGCTGCAAATGATTGTACAAAAGGATTATTATTCCTTTGCTTCAATAATGATTTAAGAAGACCATCCATTTGTGATAGTAATTATTACGAACATTTGTGAACGTTTCCACCGAAAAACAGGTTGGAAACTTTAGGGGAAAACTCCGTAGCAACTATTGTTATTTTATTCTTCCTGCTTTTCTAATTTCCATATTAGCTAAATTTTTCACCTAACGGTGCAGTTGAAGAGATTGTTCGACGAGTATTCCAACGAGTATACAATTTTTATAGGTCCAAGATCTCTCAAGATTTACCCTCATGCCAAATTTTTGAAACTTTTCCAAATTGAACACGAGAGCTGAGATAAAATACGGATGTTCTCCCCTTTTAATTAACCCCACAATATACCCTTTAAATCGAAGTAGCGATTTGTTAAAGCATTGAGACTTTGTAGACCAAGATTGATTTTTGGTGAAATTTTCAAGAATTTAGCTTTTTTATAGTTTTGTTGGGCGAGTGTTGACGTCGCACGGGCTTGAATTCTTTTCTATTGGAATTCAGATTCTACGCATGTCTTGAAACGTGAAACATCAAATTTTGAGGAGGGTTAGAAAAGTGTTGACGACGTACGGCGGAGAGACAATTCTTGAACCACATTGCTAGCTCAATTCTAAGGGTATTTTTGGGGGCTTTTGATGGGGAGAAAATTCGTATTTTCCAAGGTTTTTTTTTTTGGAAAAATCTGTACTTGGTATCAACTTCTATAGATTTTTGGACGCTTAATCGAATGAGACCATCGCGGGGTCGATAGCTTTATTGGTTCTCGAGTTTTTGCAGTTTTTGTGTCGAATTTGGGAGTTTTTCAGAAATTTGACATGAGGGTATAACTCGAGAGCCCATCGAGCTATAAAAATCGTTCTATACTCATTGGAATGGTCGTCAAACACTCTCTCCGGCAGTACGGTAAGGCAAAAAATGTAGCTTTTAATTAGGAAATTAGGAAAAATAAAAATGATTAAAATTATAATAGTCGCTACGGAGTTTTCCCTTATATAGTTACCAATCTGTTTTTCGGTTGGAACTTTCACACATGGTCGGAATAAATGCTATCAGAAATAGATCATTATTTGCAGCGTTTTATTTATTTATTTATTTTTATTGGATATTCTGATTATTGATTGGATATTCTGGAGATTCTGGATTTTCTACACGCATTGAAACGTAAAACATCAAATTTTGAGAGGGGATTAGAAATATTTTTTTCTTGGCGATTACAATGGTTTATTTATTATTGAATAAATGTGTACCTTTCACGTGATGAGGGATAGTGGGTAGACGGACCATGCGACTAGTAGGAATCAAGGTAATCACCACACACGGTCACCGGTACCACATTATTGAGAAACCAAACATTTGCATCTGATTTATTTATATCTGAGCTCTAAAATTTTGACGTATTGAATTATCTTCTGGTTACTTACTCATAGTCAAGAAGCCTTTGCAGTTGAGTGTATACAATGACTTTATATTCATTTCACAAAGATAAATTCTAGAAAACACTTTCCGCACAATTGAATGAACTACTGTTACGATTTTTATTTCCTGCGCCCACAAAAGAGTCTCGCACAAACAACGAGTGAAGTGTACACTGGATAATGGCACCCGGTGCCAGGCTGGGTAACATTTCGTTTAAACGAGAGTATAAAAGGACTGCATTCACTGAACGAACGGCTGACATCAGACCTCCTCACGAAGCGGAAATGCAGGAGACGAAAAACCATTCAAATACCGGTAAAAATCGGTAGCCAGAGCTGTTAGCTGTTGTTAAAGCAAAAGGTACGAAATTTATCGGCAAACACTGAACTTCTCATATTATTCTCTCCTCTTTCTATTGTCACATTTCTTCGAGCAGATACGATGAGAAGACGAAAAGTAGACGAAACACTCTCACTTTCCGATTGTTCATGTTTTCTTTTTCTCAAAGGGATAAAATGTATTGTTATTGATATCGGGTCCAACGAGTACATCTGTACCATTTTCAAGTATTTTATCTCGAAATAATCAGAGTAGAAGCCCCGCTAATTTTTCGATTTTGACAAGTTTGGTTTTGATAGGTAGTAAAATTTTAATGATAGTTATTTTTCAATAAGTAGGTAATTTTTTGCAATAACAAAGTTTTAAAATATGGACAATACAGCAATTTCCATGATTGACAATTGGATCGCAGTTTCTAAGCCCTGATGAAGGGAATATAATAACCGAAAGCTTGGCGAGAGACACGTTCCGTCTTCTTACACCCTTACCCTGATCGAGAATCGAGTTTTTGGTTTAATCAGAATCAACCTCATGTTCTCAGAGCTAACACGTTGGTACAAGTTCAGCATATTAATTCCAATAATTGTGTTCATCGTAGGAATAGCCCTTTTCTTTCCACATAAAGCATAGATGATCATCCCGTTTAATCAATGAAGGGATGCGGAAACCTGCCGACTTCTATTGGAACGGCTGTATAATTTAAACGACTCTGCCCGATATGAACTTCTTTAATATCCGGGGATCTGTGGATGACACAAATTGAAAAGTCTTCCTGGAGATAATGTTGTGGTTGATGATGATTAAAAAAAGGATATAGAAGTCCACCGATTGCAGGGATGAAATGAAAAAAAAAAAACTTTTTTCTCGATTTCTGTTCTTAAATGTAAAGCATGGCTATGCTTTACAAACTGGGATCGGGTGAAGTTATTTCCATAACCAAGAATGGATTAATTGGGTAAACTTCATTGACCAATGATAATTTTCGAAAACTCCGACGCGTTGCCTTTCCTTATAAGAAGTTGTTCACTATTGAGGGCAATCAATGTCGAATTATTTTTTTACAAAATGTTAAACTCTTCCATGTGTAATATGAATGCAGATCGTTCTGATAGTTTGTCAATGCCCGCTCATCAATTATAAACGTGAGGAAATATTACGAATGGTTAGTCTGATATATCAGCGGATGATCAAAGAAAACCTATCCAAACAATGTTACATCCATCGCTAACGCATTGAGTTTACATTCAATTTTCGTGAATACGAAACTTCCACTGGCAGTCAAATCCTGATTACGGCATACAGAGGTTTGTTTACAACGCGTTTTCCAAGTGGGAAAGCTCCGCACACAAGAAAGATAACAAAGCGATTATTGTTGAAAGGACACGGATTCGGCTCACCTTTTTTGATTGTTGTCGGGATCTGTCTTTTGAAGAGTGCCTTTGACTTCGACAACAGCGACACCGGTTGTGTCACCTTTCTTTTCTGAAAAAAGACATCAAAAGTGTTAAATTATGGGGTTATAACACTTTGCAGGCAACCTACAAACATTTAGCAAATATATTATGAGCGATACTTCTAGTACATAATAGGTTTGTCCCATTTCAAAGTAATACAAGACAAATGCGATAACCTGGGGCGTTGTTGGGAAGAAATTTTCTTAGAAACGTAAAATTCCGACCGAATTAATCACTGAAGATCGTTAACATTATTCATTTCATAAACCAGCGTAAGAAATTTGAATGTAACAATGTTCTTCGATTCCGAAAATTCGATAGGTAACGAAAAACTCGGTATTTAAAAATGCTAGGTTTAAAAAAGTAGTTTTCCAGAATAAACAATTCGTTCGGCCTTCAAATCCTTGTGGTTTTTTTTTTTTTTTTTTTTTTTTTAACGCAGCGCTTGATACTTGAATGCACGAACAATGACTTAAGCTGGAAATCACGTTTCATTGTTGACTGTTTTGATGATGAATAGAGAGCTCGGCAATAAAAACTAAGGTCGATCGATAATATCGCCGTAGAGTAGATAAAGTTTAATTCTGTTCGGTATCAAGTTTCTCGTAAAACCCAAGTGCGCTGTTTAAATAAATTGCCTCTCTAAAAGCAGTCTCTGAATCGCTACAACTTGAATAGGAATATTGTCATAGCATATCCGTAATCGCAGTTTTCCCATCATATGATCAATTTCATTGGGCTAAAATAATTTTATCTTCCACAAAAACAGGGATACACATAAAAAAAAACAGTGACATATAACGTACCCATATCAATAATAACGGCTGAACCGGAAAACTAGCTGAGGATCGGCTCGAGCCGGGACCTCTCTCGTCACGTTACTGATTCCGTGAGTAGGTGCGACAAACTGAACTTTCAACGAAAAACGGGGAAACTCGCGACGGCAAAATTATATCAGCCTTGCGAGAAATCGGACAGAACAAGACTTTGTTGATGTTGATTTACGGGGAGTAAAGTCAACATAGTCCTTTCGCTCTACGTGATATCAAATCGAAATAGAACCCGTCGTCTTTACAGGTGCACAGGCGATCGAAATGCTGCACGTTCCTGTTTTGCACAGAGATACTCGCGTTGTTCACGGAAAACAACGTAAACTGATTCAAGTATTCTCAATGAATGAGAGTTGGTGGTTTACATCGATTCAAAATGGTCGAACTGTTTAACTACAAATTATCAGTCATATTAGTAGTAGTTTTACTTAAAATTAATGGGTTCAGATCACATAGTGCTTCCATGTATTGCCATCCATGGTAGACAGGTGGCTAATCATAAAATCGAGAAATTAAAATAGAGGCCACATTTAAGTTGATAGACTTCTGCGCTTGAGAAATAAATCTTCATAAACCATACAAGCTTACCGCACGCTCCCATAGTATCCGTAATAATTGGAAATGTATTTTTGCTCAAATACTCAAGACAAAACCTGTGAAAATTAGTAGACCCAAAACTGGGAAGACTACGGGACAACAAAAAAATATAGAAAATGAGAAGAACGCGGTGTTACACTATATTCACAGTATTTTCATGGGGGCACTTATGAAAATATCTGTTGAAAAAATAAAAATCTGTAAAATATTTGTAAAAAATTTGTAAAAAAATCTGTAAAAAATTTGTTGTACTTACGGCTTAAGTTATAAACGGCAACAGAGTAAGCGTTAGGAAAAGTCAGCAGTATAATACAGGGTGAATTAGAGTCAGAAACGAAGAAAATACATCGACATTACACGTCGTCTGTTATGCTCTTTCAACCTCAATTTTCAGTTACTCAAAAACATTTCTCTAATGGCCAACTCTTATATTTATCTGCTCAAAAGAAAATCTCACCGTCCTCTGTTTTCGAAGATGGCTGGCTATTCTTATTCGTTAGTGATGTCGAATTCATCTTCGAACTTTGATCTTCGATGCTTGCAGATATTTACTCGAAATTACCTTGCAAAATATCCTTCTCAACTCGCTCAAATGGTCGGAATGGCATTGGAAGAGCACGATCATAATCCAGGTATAATTGCTTGAGTTGAACGTTAAGACACGAACCCGCTCTCGAATGAACGTAATGAGCCTGAGCTCACAATCAGAAATCATCTCATATTTCACTTTAAGCTACTTCACTCAACTCTTTCCCGATCTCACTGTTGCTTTATTTACTAACTATACTCGTCAAAGAAACAAGAGTCAAGTCGTTAGGGTAAGCTGTAAATCAAATGACACCATTGAGATAGCTATTGGAGATATTTTGATTTCAGGCAAAGCATGCCTGTGTGTCAAGCCAATCAGTTATCAGAATTCGACTTCAATCTTTGTATAATAAATAAGTAACGTTTTAGAAATTGCGAGAGCCCTAATGTACCAATACATTTTCTTTGAAGATTTGGCTATTATCTTCTCCCAAAACGGAGTGAAAAAAAAAAACGCTGCAAATGATTGTACAGTGGTTTATTATTATTTCACTTCAATAATGATTTAAGAAGTTCCATTTGTGATAGTAATTTTATTCCTTACATTATTTGTGAACGTTCAAACCGAAAAACAGACTGGTAAAACTGGAAAACTCCGCAGCAACTATTGTAATTTTAATCATTTTTATTTTTCTTCAGTTCCTAATTAAAAGCTAAATTTTTCCCCTAACGATACAGCTGGAGAGAGTGTTTGACGACCATTCCAATGAGTATAGAACGATTTTTATAGCTCCAAGAACTCTCATATACCCTCATGTCAAATTCCTGAAAATCTCCCAAATTCGCCACAAAAGCTGCGATAACTCGAGAACCAATGAAGCTATCGACCCGGCGATGGTCTCATTCGATTCAGCGTCCAAAAATCTATAAAATTTGATACCAAGTACACATTTTTTCGAAAAACCTTGGAAAATATGAATTTTCTCCCCCTCAAAACCCCCAAAAATACCCTTAAAATTGAGCTAGCAAGTTGGTTCTAGAATTGGGCCGTCGTAGGACCGAGATTGATTTTTGGTGAAAATTTCAAATTTTTAGCTCTTACAGTTTGGCCGGAAAACTGCTAACGGCGTACGGCGGACGGACAGAATTTTTT
The DNA here is from genome assembly GCA_037159825.1 of Tupiocoris notatus. Lineage (NCBI taxonomy): Eukaryota > Metazoa > Arthropoda > Insecta > Hemiptera > Miridae > Tupiocoris > Tupiocoris notatus. Next base: position 93,557 of record JASJUZ010000757.1, on the reverse strand, counting down.
TTATTGGATATTCGGATTCTACATGCCTTGAAACGTGAAACATCAAATTTTGAGGGGGGTTAGAAATTTTTTTTCTTGGGCGATTACAATGGTTTATTATTGAATAATAAACCAAAAGAGAATGCGAATTCAATTGACGGAAAAAATCCGATTATTTTATGAGTGTGGTAACTTATTTTACGCTGACTCTTCAAGAAATTTCCGATTCGGCAAAATGAGTACACTATAATAATACTGCATCCATGTTTACCTACCGTCTGATATCGGAAACAAGAGGAAGTGCTCATGGGACAAGAAGGACGCGAGGGTGGCTTACCTCCAAGTGCCCGAGTAAAGAATTTAGGTCACTAGGCCATAAGACAGTTGTTGTAAGTGTTATGCTATCGCGAAGGCGGACATTCGTACAGTGGACTGCCTGTACTACCTCGAAGAGTTTGAAGGCAGCAAAACAATCCTCGGACTCATTGGCCAATCAAGGTCCTACTCGCTGCATCCAGGAAACGTACGCCCAGTCTACGTCAATCTTCGGGGGTAGACAACGTGAGTGGTTTTTACTTTTAGTGTAAACTTTATATTTGTTCCCAAGCTGTGCGAGCTTTAATTAAGAGCCGGATAGCGGTATTTTAAGACTAAGACAAGTAAGGAAAGGACTAAGGACTAAGACAAGTAAGGAGCAAGGTAAATAAAAGGGCTACATAGAAGTACATCAGGTACTTTTTATTTTATAGCATTTATTATGCTTGAACTGCTGAAATACCGATATCACATGTTTTGTAGCTCAATCTTGCAAAGCGAAATTTTCAATTCAAAAGAAATAAACAGTTGAACATTAAAAGTAATCGTGGGACCAGCTGTCGTCATTTTTCCGCATTCTTCACGAGTTTTCAGAATGGGATAGAAAAATTTCTTGACGTCAGGTCCTATCCCTATGAACGCTTTGACGTCAAAATCTGTCATGGCTGGTCGTCCCTTCTATTGACCTGTCATTATGTCCACTGCACGTCAGAAGCAGCAGTTGAGTCCTATTGAAAGTGGTCACAGTCCTGACAGCCAAATCGCTTTAAACAACGCGCAAAATTGAAAAAAGTTAAAACCAGTATTTTGGAGCATGATCATAGTCTGAAATGTAAAACACGTCCTATTTATTCGAAAGACTGAGTTTTGACCCGGGTAACGAAAAATGAAAAATGAATATTATAATTTACTCATACCAAATAATAATTAATTCATCAATCACACACTGCTCTAAACGGTCTAAAATTGTACTGATATTGCGATTCAGACAATCATCAGCGCTAGAGCAAGAATGAATTTATTAAAATAATTTTTTTGAATTACTACGCCATGCGGCAGAGGTAACTCAATTGTGCAATGTAGCAACGTAACAGTAGGACCTATTATGGTATCAGTACGAAAACAGATCGACCAACTAGTTGAACAGAGGATCAATAACCACAAAGTAAGTTTTATAGAAGAAAAAAAAGATCGATCTATGTTAAGGTTAAATATCCCCGTTTTCGGTGAAGAATTTTTCAAGAATTGTTGGCATTTTCAAAAGTAAAATTCGGAAATATTCAGTAGATAATTATTGCCATGTCAGCGCTAAATAATCGCATCAGCGGATCGCTTCGTGCATCCGCAAACTTGAAATCATCACACTTGAATATATCTCGAGAACTATAAAACCGAATCGATCAAAATTGGACGACGGTTGAAACGCAACGTCGATGATGACCAATATATTTTATCTAGACCAAAAAATGACTTTTTCCGGAAAGTTCAACTTTTCTCGCGAATATACGGCTTTCTTCCGAAAGTTCGTAGAATTTAGCTGTCCATAGGATTGTTCACCAGAATAATACACCTTTATTGCATTTTAAGATTTTATTCGTTACCTATATGCGTCCGTTAAATTAATTCAAAACACCATCTTTTCGTTGACGACCATGAATCTGAACTCTATTGTCTGAGAAAATATTATTGGGGAATTGGCCCTGAATGTTTGCTCTGAAGGAAGAATGAAAAGAAAAAGATTACTGTTGTTTCCGGGGAATGGCCACCTCGTGGGGTGTCTTGAGGCGACGGCGAATGGGTCTCTCCATGAAATGTGATGGATCGCCTGTTGATTATATTTGTTCTCTCGTCATTCACCCTTCCCTCGAATGAGAAAAAAATTCGCTCGATCTTGTAAATGATGTTCATCAACTCTGAAAGCGGAACTCATTCCCTATATTTTCTTTGCTATAGTACTTGCGACCTAATTATGTGCGACGTGTATGGGTTCAACAATTAGACAGAAATTTCTACCTCAAGATACTTGTTTTGAAGAAGAGGGGGATCTTTTATTATGAAATTCGTTAACATCTGTTCTAACGTTTGATTAAATAGAGATTATTTCGATCCAAGCAATGAAATGACCTCTACTTGACAAAACGAATATCGAATCTAAGAAAAAAATTAAAATTGGAACATTCACTACACTCATTTTTATTTATCTCCCTTTAACTAATAAAAAATTACATTTTATAACACTAGAGAATCGGAGAGGACGTACAAGTTCTTTGCTTACCTGGCAACACTGGCCCTCTGGTAAACTGTTTCTAACCCTCTAGAGGCTGTGATTTATTGATTCTGATGAGGAGAGTGCGACGAGCTACTCCCGTCCTGGCCCCGTCTCGCTCTCCTATCGTCAGTTCTTCCGCTACTTGCACGCCACACTTCAAACATCCTCGAGAATGCGATGCCCGCGGTATCAATTTCATGAGAATAATCCGGCGTTGAAATTGATTGCTAACACGTGGCTATATCCAGCGGCAAAGCATCTGGTAGAACTTCCTTCTCGATCTTATCGTATTCTGCATTATGTTGATTTACAGATGATCGTCACCGTTAGTGCAATAAATATAAGACAACCCCTACTTACAGATAAATTGCTTCGTAAAGAAAGTATGGAAATTATATTTAGTATACTGACTCCTCTCAATTGTCAAAGTTGTTTGACAGAAACTGGAATTCTTCATCGCGAAAACTTGCACTGAATTTTGGCTGTTGAAAAAGGTGAAACAACTTTTACGGTTCGTCAAGGTTTTTTTTAAAATTATTTAGTATTCATGCAAAACTACCTTAGCATCATTGTAAGATAGTAAGTAAGTAAACAAGGAGTATCACCTTGGATTTTCGTCCAACTGGGAATACTTTCCTGTCGTGGACGTCGTCCTGCCATTCTCATAGGGGAATCAGAAGATTATCAATCGATTCTGCACTTACTGATTATGACGATTTCGCTCGTGGCTACTCATTGCCTCACCCCCCTGAGTGTGGAGGACGAAGGGTCGGGCCAAACATGAGTTTGACTCCGGCCGGATTCGAACCCGGCTCCACCGTGTAGAGAGCTAACGCTCTATACCACTACACCACGGGTGGCCCTACCATAGCATCACTGGAAGAGAGGGTGAGAAAGAGAACGAGAAATAAGTTTCCACAACAAGCTTCTGAATTCGTACTGATTTCCTACCTTTGAAGATCCCCTACTTTTCAACAATTTATTATACCAAAATCTTGCCCTTTAGAGATTTAATTTTACTGGACTAATCGTCGGAGGAATTCTCCAAAGCATTACAATACCAACACGAATAAAAAGGAATTAGGAGAAAGCAGCTCTCCGTCGGCGTTTTGTACCGCTAACTGAAATGAAACGATCAAAAGGAAAACCTTGTAGAGGACGACAATTCTGCAATGAAACAGGTTTGCGGGTGGGCCAGGAAGATCGAATGGCATTCCTGCGCTAGCTTCTAGCTAGGAAATATCGTGACAGTGTAGGTATGAATCGGTCGGCGGCTTCCAACTAACCGCTAATAGCGGTCGGCGGTACGAACCTGTCATTCTTCCGGCGAAAAAAAGCTTTTCCAAGTTCCAACAAATGAAACGAAAACTCGATTGCTGATAACCGTGAACAGCCTGAGCAGTTTAAATTAGACCACAACTAGCTTTGTTGTAAGAGGTGGTTGAGGAAGAGATCGGTTAGCCGTAATTTGACGAGCAGTACCTTTGCCCTTTTGGTCATCCTCGTGCACCACATGGATGAATATAATATATTCATCCATGTGGTGCACGAGGATGACCTTTTGCCTTTTTGGATATTCTTGAGGCTATATTATAGCCTCAAGAATATCCAAAAAGGCAAAAGTAGGTACTGGGAAGTCGAAAGGTAACATTCAGAATGAGAGCATCGTATGCTAATCAAGGAACCAACGGTGCAAAAGCTGCGATTTCAAAATGGACCATACTCCTTTTTCAATTTGAACCATTAAAAAACGCTGCAAATGATTGTACAGTGGTTTATTATTATTTCGCTTCAATATTGATTTAAGAAGACTATCCATTTGTCATTTTGAATATACCGAACATTTGTGAACGTTCCCACCGAAAAACAGATGGTAACTATAGGGGAAAACTCCGTGGCAACTATTGTAATTTTAATCATTTTTATTTTTTTCTTAATTTCCTAATTAAAAGCTAAACTTATTGCCCAACGATACAGCTGCAGAGAGTGTTTGACGACCATTCCTATGAGTATAGAACGATTTTTATAGCTCCAAGAACTCTCGAGTTATACCCTCATGTCAAATGTCTAAAAACCTCCCAAATTCGGCACAAAAGCTGCGATAACTCGAGAACCAATAAAGCTATCGGCGATGGTCTCATTCGATTCAGCGTCCAAAAATCTATATAGTTTGATACCACGTACACATTTTTCTGAAAAACCTAGGAAAATATGAATTTTCTCCCCCTCAAAACCCCCCAAAAATACCGTTAAAATTGAGCTAGCAAGTTGGTTCAAGAATTGGGCCGTCGTAGGACCGAGATTGATTTTTGGTGAAAATTTCAAATTTTTAGCTCTTTCAATTTGGCCGGAAAACTGCTAACGGCGTACGGCGGACGGACAGAATTTTTTTTATTGGATATTCGGATTCTACATGCCTTGAAACGTAAAACATCAAATTTTGAGGGGGGTTAGAAATTTTTCTTTCTTGGGCGATTACAACGGTTTATTATTGAATAATAAACCAATAACCGATCTGCAATTCGAGAATCTGGCTTTGGCCACTGCATCCCATAGCATTATTTCTTGAGCAACACCCGTTCGAAGAAGCACAATTCCGCGTACACTCAACCGACCATGAGTTTGTTTTGTATCAATAATTTAATTTTCTCTATCGTGACCACACATTTTCTGTATTTTGTAGAATCGCACACTCAATAATTTCAAAGGAGCCGTCTGATGAATATTCGATAATGAGATATAATTTTTACGCCTTTGATATGATTAATAATGATAATTTGAGAAATAATAAATTCAAAGGAGCCGTCTGATGAATATTCGATAATGAGAGACAAAAAACGGTTATGCTACCATAAAACCAATACAGTCAGAAACCAGAAACGTTCCATTGTTGAGAATGCAAGAAAACGGGAATGCTTCAGCGTCCTAGTTCTGGCCGTATCCCGATCAATAGGGTCTTCTGAAGACTAGTTCTTCAACCGTCACGAGGCGTTGAACCGTGATCATCCGCCGGCTCTTCATGACTGCTTAGTAATGAAAAGGAATTATTGAACTGGAGTGGTGATAGGAGATGATGATGGATGGGAAGAGAAATCTTGATTGGGAGTTTGGGTGCTGGGTAATGATTGCGAGGAGAAGCGTCTTCTCAGATTCTGAAGCAGCCGTGGCCGCTTGAGTGTGAAGGGGGAGGCTGATGAGAAAGCTCTTCAAGCGAAAGGAGGCGGCTGAAACGATGCGACGTCTGGCGGCCGCTGTTAGCAGATAACATTTTCGCAAATAGACATCGTTTCTGCATGCATGACTTCAATAAATAACTTACGAAAAAAAAAACAAATACAGCCGGTCACCTTTTGCTTAGTAATTCAATTCGACCATAGAGTATCCATTAAAAAAATTTGTATACCACAAATTTTTTGCCATTTTTTTATATATTTTTTTTATTTGTTTTTGCTGGTAGGTTTCAAATAAGAAATTATTTCTTCCATAGTCCACTGAAATTCTCGCAGAAAATTGGTTCTACACCAACATTCGATATTGATCTGATTGATTGCAATGAACAAAAATTTAGACTAAATAAACTTCCATGCAGATGAATATTCGACTGGATTATGATCAGTCCATATATTTTTTATATATTTTTTTTGTGAGATAACAAATTATCATATCTTCTGAAAAAACCCAAAGAAAAACAGTTGTTTTTTTATTAATATTGGTGAGAACGCCTTTGAATATTAACCCGAATTTCGGACCAAACTCGGTTTCTTGAAGCCATGTGAATGCAATCAAGCTACCGTTAATCAAAATTTATCCGGTAACTAGAACTTCCCAACGTAGTGAGTGACTTATAGCTTACTAACTAGCTTTGCCAACATTTCTAGCTTGTTAATTTGTAACCGATGCTTTGGACGCTGTACTCAAATTTATTAGTTGCAAACCGGAGGTAAGATACTTCTTTGTTTCTACTTATATAACCTGCTACCACAAATGAGAAAAAATGCTAACAAGATGAAGAGAGAGTGTCGTTAAGATGTAACGGTCCCCGGTCACGGTAAAATACAGGAGGGGAAATTAATAATATGCTTCCTGTTACAGTATTAAAGAATATTGTTAGGTACTAGGGTCAAGAATATTTCAATTCTTTAGGTAGTTGATTATTGTTCAATATATTACAAAAGAATAACGCTCTGCGAACTGATGTGAATACATTCTTCTGAATTCCATTGACGAATTTAGAAGAATAAGTACGACTTTTATTAAAAACAAAGTATGGCAAATGAAATTTATTTTATGCTATCGTCGAAATCGTAAATGTTTTCAGTAGAAGCAAGGCAGGTATATTTATTTTTTTAATTTATCGGTTGGACAAGGGTGTACTAAGGAGCTGAGGGCGAAGATAATTTCTCAGTTTCACCTTAAAATGCATTTTCTTGGAATTTTATAACCACTTTGGAATAAAAATCAATCCTTTCTAGAAACTATTTGAAGAAAAAATAATTCAACGGATTGGAACCAGTGAGCAGGAGGAACGTCTGAGTATTGCGTGACTGGCTCGTTTGAACGGAATCGAGGCGTGACTTTAACACCGAAGTCCTCCAGGGAATCAGCGTTAAAGCTCATCCTTCTCTGGGGAAGCGGTTCATGCAACATGTTAAACGGCTTTTATTGTGCTAAGAAATGGATTAGATCCGTAGTGAATTCAGTATAGAAGAACGTGAATGACTCGTGATTATTCTATGCTGAAGAATTACAGGACTTTTTAATCAACGTGGTCCGCAGAAGTAAGAAGAACAATCCACTACGGTTGAAAAGCAACACCTGCTATTTTAGAGTGTTATTTAAACGCTCTCAGTTTTCTGACAGCAAAAATTCATAATGGACATTAATGCTTTCTGTCATGCGCCAAATATACAGGAGTTGGAAATGATAAAAGAAAAATCCACAATATCCGAACAAATACACAAGCGTGATTTGCTGCACGTTTCAGCTGAAATTATTTTCAATTATGAAACAGAACTGAAATATAGTTAGGCTTAGGAGCTTCAGGTGATCACGCTTTATACGCTGCAATTTACACCAACTAGGAAGAACATGAAAATTTACAAGGGACTGATGAATGAAGGTCAAGTCGGCTAGGTATGGCATGGTTGGTTGCAGGTGCAGTTTATGATACCTACAACAGAGCATTTGTAAGACCGGCAATAGAGAAGAATAAAGATGGGGCTATTCCATCAACGGATGAACGGATACGGCGCTACACGTTGAATACTGAACAGCCAAGGCAAATGTTCAATTGCGTACGATTTCCTATGTGAACGATACCAAGGCCTCAGTTTTTTTTAAACCCTGTCAATCTATATTTCTGCTAGAAATCTATTTAAGCAGTAAGTACTGCAACTCATTTTCTTCCAAATTAATTTTTCGGACTTCCCGAAAAACTGGGAACGATACACTCTTGCCATGACCTATTCTGTTTCCTCGCTCGACCAAGTATACATGTGAATGCTGCCTTACTAGCGAAAATACAGCGAGACAGACGCAAGTGTGACGGAACGGAGAACAAAATAGAGGAAGGGAAACGACTATAGTCTGATAAGTAGTGTGGAAGAGGACAACAGATGATAGCGAACAGGGGAAGTGCACTCGCGCATAGTAACACGTCAAGAGCTGAGAGTGGGCCAAAGACATTCGCCCCGGAGGCGGCGAAGGGAGCATTTCACAGCGATAAGAACTTCTACCGATATCTGTAAAAAAGAGACGAAAGATTCTATAGCATCATTGAGTGCAAGAGAGAAGAATAACCAGCAATGGGGCGGAAAAGGGATGCTGTGTAGGAACCTGCCGCCCCCCTCCGACGGTCAATATCTGGGCCACGAGCTCCCGACCGTTTGTGGGTCGACTGCCGCTGCTCTCCCGCTCATGGTGCCTCTCTCGCTCCCATCCATTCACCATTTTCACCTGTCTCTGTCTGGATCGTGGTTTGTACCATACCTTCTCTAACCACGTGGTTCTGAAAGGACGTCTAAGGGAACTACTTTTCCAGCAGAACTTGTTGCCCCGTCATAGAGCTAACTATACTATCCAGTTTATGTTAAGTTTGAACAAATAATTTGAGATCGAGAACCAACAGTCGCTAGAACTGTATTATTTATTTATTGAAAATTATTTAAATTTAAGTTTGAATTTACAAACGATGAAAAAGCATTTTTTCAGGATCTAAGGGGTTTCAAACAAACATTCTTAAAAACATCTATTGCTCTCCTAATATGTCATGTAAAAATAATTTTTACCATGTTTGAAAACCTCTTGCTGAGCACTTTCAAGTACAAGAATGTTCATATTTTTTTCTCGACGTGGTTGGGAATAGTGCTCGAAAAACCTCGAAAATGTCAAAATCGGTGTCACGTTTTTCGTTCTTCCCCACACGCCATATTAGAATACCGAACGAATATTTGAGCTAGGCACTCATTGGTAGATAAATTATAAACTAAATGACGTCAAAAACAAACCAATCGAGCATTTTTTCAAGAAGTTATATGCTCGAAAAGTCGAAGGTGGCGGCTTTCTCGAAAATCACTTTTTTCTGCATTTTTCCGGAACTAGTGCCGAAACTATACTGCATGGATTCATAAAAAATTATGGGATCTACCTGGATAGTAATCCTTTCGAACAAAAAAAAAAAAAAAATTATAATTATTTTACAGTGGTTTATTATTCTTTCGGTTCAATAATGATTTGAGAAGATTATAGTAACTATTCCGAACATTTGTGAACGTTTCCACCGAAAAACAGATTGGAAGCTATAGGGGAAAACTCCTGGCAACTATTGTAATCTTAATCATTTTTAATTTTCTTAATTTTCAAAAATCTGAACTTTTGCAATACCGTACAGCCTGGGAGAGAGTGTTTGACGACCATTCCAATGAGTATAGAACGATTTTTATAGCTCCAGCAAGAACTCTCGAGTTATACCCTCAGGTCAAATTTCTGAAAATCTCCCAAATTCGACACAAAAGCCGCGATAACTCGAGAACCAATGAAGCTATCGACCCCGCGAAGGTCTCATTTGATTCGACGCATAGAAATTGACACCAAATACACATTTTTCTGAAAAACCATGAAAAATCTGAATTTTCTCCCTCTCAAAACCCCCCAAAAATACCCTTTAAATTGAGCTAGCATCGTGGTTCAAATATTAGGCCGTCGTTAGACCGAGATTGATTTTTGATAAAAATTTCAAGAATGTAGCTATTATAGTTTGGCCGGAAAAGTGTTGACGGCGTACGGCGTACGGCGGGCAGACAGAATTTTTTTTATTGGATATCGGATTCTACATGCCTTGAAACTTAAAACATCAAATTTTGAGGGGGGGGGGTTAGAAAAATTTTCTTGGGCGATTACAATGGTTTATTATGAATAATAAACCAATATTAGTTTGTTTCAAAGTTGTTGGGTACAATAACAACAATCTATTCGCAACAAAACTGAACCAAAATCGGAAACCTCGTCCTACGCTACTTTTTTTTTTAATGACTAAACCTCCGAAGATGGTTTTAACGAAGGACTAAAACAGCGGGTAAATAATTGGTAGCTTCTTCAAATTTAATAAAATCAACATCATCAAAAGACAAAAACAACCCATAAATCAGAAATGAACACCATTGTACTGGAGTTGCTTGTCCCCATTAATTTAGTCAAGAAACCAACATAGTTATAAATCCCGACAGCAAGAATTATCAGCGAGGGAGAATTTATGATGAAGATAGGAGTTGTTATCTATTAGCGCTTGTACATTCGGATCATCGTAGCAGTTGCTCAGGCTTCGTTTCATTACTTGGTTCGAACGAATAGAACCTAAGCTTGCAATCGTGAGCGCAGTCTTCTCTAAACCTTGTGAGGAACAGGACCGTTTTTACGACTTCTGTATCATACACTAGCTGTGCGAAATGTTTGAGGCCAAGGTGAGTTCATGAGAAAATCCATAATTTACCGACTGCCTTAATTCGACTCTCATCTCTGAATGTACGAAGCCCTTCAAACTATCTAGGGCGTGAACGCTTCGGAATGAAGGAGAAACAGTTAGTTGAACGATTTGAATATTATTTTTTTCGCTTCACGACCGATATCATCTGCGCATAGGATCATCTACAGGGTATAGTAAGATTAAATAATTTTTAATCAGCAATAACATTAGGCCGCGTCCATCCTTTAATTTTTTCAATTCCCAGCTGATTAAATGTCGTAGTACAAAATAAGCAACATTCGTGAATGGCAGTACAACCTTTACTAATTTTGCTCTCGTAAACCTTAAATAAATGCGCTGAAAGAAACTCAACCAGATCGCGAAAAGGTGAACGACTTTTCATTGGTCTTGTCTAGCCACTGAAAACCCGTTATACTATTGTTCAAGGGTTCCATTGTGCTTGAAGATCTTTTCAAGTCGTCTTGCCTTGTAGAGAATATTCTGATCAATCGATTCGAAGACAATGCTTTTCGGCTCCTCGATATTACATCGATGCAACTCGAGAATTTAACGGATTTGCCGAAAGATAGAGTTGGGCAGCCGCTCAACGACGTTTCTGCTGAATATTATAATTAATTTTTTCATTAAATCATTGAACACATTGGTTTATGAATATCAACTATCTCCACGATGTCAAAACCTTCTCATGAGGCTTTAGGTACCGGTAAGCCCGTTCGAAGCCTTCCCGACCCGTAAAGCGTTTGCCTCTGATCATAGCGGACTTTTCGGATAATATTCTTGTAGAGGGGTTGTGAGGGCGAAAAAAACAAGGCGACTTATTCTCCAGATTTTCAATGGCAGGCCGAGCACTTTCGCCCATTCGGGCATCTTCAGGGCGACGTGGAACCATGAGGTCCACAGCCCCAGGGTTCCACGTCGCCCTGAAGATGCCCGAATGGGCGAAAGTGCTCGGCCAGCCATTAAAAATCTGGAGATTAAGTCGCCCGGTTTTTCTCCCCCTCACAACCCCTCTACTACAATAAATGCGACGACAACCAAACGAAGATAATATTCTTATTAGTATCTACTCGAATTCGTACATTATCATAAATCTACGATCGTTTTGCTTGATTCAAGAACTCTCAATTTCCTTGGATGATCCAAGGAATTCAAAAAAACAAATGACGGCGCTATTTTTCGAATCCTCAAGATTAACCTACCGCATTAACTGGCTAATCAATTTGCAAAATAAAATAAAGTAAAACGACTTTTGGCAGAAAGAAATAGATTCTGGAAAATCACCTTGAGATAGCTGTAACCGGAGGTCTACACTATAGTGTGGGAATTTACAAAACTTTTTTCCACGGATGGAATTCATCTCGGTATCATCCCGCTCCCGGATAATAAATAATGGTGTCTGACATGAATGTAAGCGTGTATTAATTTTACTTTGACGACCTTGAGGGTGGTTCCTGTTGCACTTATTCATCGTGAAAAGCTAGCTCTTGCGGTTGGTTCAAAGTATTTCCATTGTTCATCTTGAGAACTAATGTTTTCATCATGATGGTGTACACAAAAAATGTAGTTCCGTCCGTAGCTATAATCATGTTTCTACTTCTGTATTGTAGTTCTTCTATTTATTATTCAGTATTGTAGAATCTACTGTTCACGAGTAATATATCTGTCGAATTTTTTTTTTTTTTTTTTTTTTTTTTTTGCGGTAATCCTCTCAAAATATACTTTACATATTCGTCCGTCGTCAACAAGCTGGCAATATATGAGCTACAAAATACCCGAATTTCATCTTTGGTCGCACAATTCTTTGGAAAACCCCTGCCTCAATTTTAACTGAATTTTTGCTTAAGGGTGTAATTATTCCATTTTTTTCTAGGGGTTCGCCATCCAAGCAGTAATTACATGTATAACAGCAAAATATATTTTAAACGGTTGGACCAACCATCACAATCATAAAACGTTTCTCTGCAAGGGCTTGGCAAATAGAGTTTTTGCTTTTTGCGGTGTTTTTCGTGTGTTTTGGTTACTGTGGAAAACCATACGTTTCTAATAGAAACCACAATCCACGGTCCATAATAACCAAATTAGATGAGAATGATTCAACAAAGCATCCAAAACTCCCCACGGAAACTCTGGAAAAACACCGGTAAAAGCCAAAAATAAACTCCCTATCATGTCCGTCCACCGTCCGCCGTCAACAATTTTCTGACGTTATTTTCTTAAGCTAAATTCATAAAATGTTCACCAAAAGTCAATCTTGGCCTCACAACGGCTCAATTATTTGACGAAATCGTTACTCTAACTATACCTAACTTTATAGCTACCCCAATTTTAAGGGTATTTATAGGGGGTTTTGGGGGGAAGAAAATTTGTATTTTCCAGCGTTCTCAGAAAAAGTGGTATTTGGTATCAATTTCTATTTTGAACGCGGAATCGAATACGACCATCGTTGGATCGATATTTGTATTGGTTCTATAGTTATCGCAGCTTTTGTGTAGAATTGGGGAGATTTTCACAAAATTTGGCAGTAGTTTGGAAAATCGAGAGTTTTTGGAGGTAAAAAACCGGCCTATACTCGTCATGCTTGAACAAGTCTTCAAGAACTAAGGTATCTTCCTTGCGAGGAAGACTCGCACAAACCATAAAGCCGGCGAAACATTATGCTTTCAATTGTGCGAGTTGTGAGAGTTTTGCAATTTTAGGTACAGCGTATTTGGTGTACCCAGGAATGTCAAATGGTTTCTATCTAGGTTTCAGACAATTTTCGTTTGTCTTATCATTTCAAATTTATCCGAATCAAACGTTCAATTTTTACTAAATAAGAACAATAAAAAAAAAAAGAATTCGTTGTGGCATGAATTCAGCAAACTGTCACACGACAAATCATCGATACGTTCAATAGTGTGAAAAATATATGCAGTTTTGGCCTGGAAATGAGGGTAGAAAGTTTCCTTACGATGTTTTAAATATTTTTTCTTTACCAGACTGGGACCAATGTGCCCGGTGCAAGCAGTTATAAACTATTGGTTTCATGATTTGTATCAGTGATAAGATACGAATTTTGGTTACAAGAAATGTTTACATAGATCAGTGCGGGATATAAAATTCAATCGTCGGTCATTCGAGTGAAATATTATGCATAACGTTTATGTCACCTTCGTAATTATGAACTTACCAGTTGATTCTGTTATAGAAATCTCTTTTCCATTCCGGTCAGTGGCGTCTTCCCCACTGTTAGGCATTGGTGTGATGCTAGCCAGCTCTAACACTTGGATTTGTAATTTTGAATTGAATAATGCTCAAACGGTCACGAAAAATTTTATTCGATATTAGTAACTTAAAACCTTTTTTTCCTATTTTCGCGTTTCTCGTTTGATTGTGTTAACTCGAATTTTTCAATTTTTAGGGCTTTGATTTCTCGACTTTTTTGACGATTCGAGTTTTTTGCGAATCGATTTGATTTTGAAATGATCAGCGATAAACCAATTTCGCGTCTGATTGCTGAGGACGTTGAGGACCGCCACTAGACCGTGCTTAGCGCAAAACTGTCAGTCCGACAAGCGAGTGCCCGGGCTGAACCCGCGAGGAGGAGGTACCCTCTGCCCTCACTTTCAACTCCCTCCTGGCTGCCGCCCGTTATCGATCCCCAGGACAAGCAAGCGCTGCATGCTACAGCGCGGGAAAATCGCGCGAATCTGCACGGCACCAGCCTCCCTTTCAGCCGTTGCTCCTGCTTCATTCTTGACTTAGTTCCAGCCTTCATCCCGGTGAACCCTTTCGGAAGGTGGCAAAGCAGAACGAGCAGAGTTCAGACTTGGAAAGATTCTATGTTTTCAGCGCTACGAAATTTTGAAGCTGAGGCTGAAGGCAATTTCGAATTTGAAGGGCAGCCGTTCGTACGGAGGGAACGAACTTATATATTAATTTTTTCCTTTCTGGAGAAGTTATATATTAATGGTCATCATGGTAAAGAGCAACGTACGTAAATGAAATCTTCCCCATGGTAAATAGCAAAGGTAGTAGTCTGAACGGAAATTAATTTTTCGGCTTTTCACAATCAAGATTAAAAAATAATGAACCGGTTTGTTAAAGATACTGGAGCTGTTTATTCAGACGCTACACCAAAAATTAATTCACCATTGATCGTACCGGCTCCGAAGTGCTTGGAATTTCGGTCGATCTAGTGGCCATCTGTAATTTTCTTTGTCCAAGGGGTGTGAGAGTTAGAAAAATCAGGAGACTCACTCTCCTAGGCTGTGGTCCCTATGGCTCTACGTCTTTGAGGATGCCCAAACGGGCGAAAAGCTCGGCCAGCTTATAAAGAATCGGAGAATGAATCGCCTGGTTTTCTCCCCCTCACACCCCCGGGGCATCAAAAAATGCGACGACAAGGAAAATATGTAATTTTCTTGCTTATTTTATTTCCGAGTTATATTTGATAGTTTCAGGATATACTGTATGTTTCATGTTGTAGGTGGCAAGTCCTGCTTTGAATAGCGAGTAGATTTATGAGTGAGTGTCACAGTAGTAGAAAATAACCCTTCCAGGGTATAATACGGTCTCCGTTTTCAGATAGACGCGAGGTGAAGATTCGACGGATTCAAGCGGATGCTGACGCAGAAAGAGGGAGTGAGAAAGGGAAAGAGAATATTATCTATATTTGATTGATAGGGAATAAACAATGAAAACATCAACTTCTACCCATTCATAGTCCGCGAATATTCACGATGATAGTCGGCTGCTATTCTCAAGAATGAAGAACATTTTTTAGAGTAAAACGAGACCACATTGGTACTAGTTCTTTGGTTCATAATTTGATGAAATTATAACTGCAGCAGACGATTTTCTCCTTCAACACGTGTTCAAAGTGTACAGAAACGACAAACTGCTCCCTGCTCCCTTTTTCACCACAGGCGAGGAGGCTAATGAAAGGCCCTACATCACCAATGGCAATCAGCTTTTGTACCAGAACGTCTCTGTCATGGCAAAAGGAAGTTCTGACAGAGCCCACCCTCTGCTGCCAACGTCAACTCTTCCAACAGCCAATCCGTTCGATGCTCGTTACTTGGCAGAGGGTAGGAATTCATCGAAAGCCATTGACACCTCTGCAATGGACACAGGCACATGACACAATCCCATGCATAGTTGCTGAAAAACGCCATCGAGAAAAATATTTCTTAAAAATGGCCTATACCAACCTAGTTTATCAGTTCAGTTATTAACCATTAAATCACAAGAATCTATCGATTCTGAAAGCAATAATTATCTGTTGGCTTATTGGATCGACAGTAAGAAAAATAATGATTATTCGTTAAGGTAATCGACTAGTTAATAGTGTTGGATAAACGGATCCCGAAAGAGTGATCGAGGTTTGAGTTTTACGGTAGCTGCCCACTGGAATCAAAATAATTATGGCCACATCACCACCGTTAATTGAATCACTTCATTAATGATTATACTGAACTTTGCGATTCATGTGTGAAATTTTAGCAATTTTTCCGTCCTAATTTTCACAGCAATTATCCTACTGCTGATAAAACTTAATTAATCGTTTAACATCGACACGTTTTGAATGATAAAATGTTTAGACTTCAAATGAAGACAAATGAAATTCTTTTTAAACCAAATTTATCATTTTTTACAAAAAAATCTAACTGTTGCTCGTTGGTACGTATAATCCTTCAAATAAATACTCGCACGGTGAGTCATAGGAACTTAATTATTATACTCTTTTAAACGTGTTATAAATCAGCATTGATAGTTGGGACTCTCACGGTTAGATATATTATTTTACTTCCATTACTTATTCCATATTATTCCCTAATATTCAGTACACGATTTTACAACAGTTGACTTGAAAGCGATATACCAGTACGTACAAGTAAAAAGTGCCGAAAGATCGAAGGTCGTTCTCATCAGAATAATAGCTTACATTATACAATGGACGATTTGCTATCGTTATTTAACAATCTTTGAATGAATGACCGATTCCATCATTGGTATCCGGCTCTAAGCGAATTAAGCGGCGATTATCCAATTTGGTATTGAAAAACGCTTCCTGCCAATCAACGCGCAAAACATTGGTTAACCGGGTTTATTAGATGTACCGTTCGTTTACGAATCGTGTTGTGTTTTCAATACCGAGTGCAGAGCAACATACCGAAAAAGGCTAGTTCGATCCGGTTCTTCCACAGTTGCAGTGACGTTATGTTCAACTCCGGAAAATCTCATTCCTAAATCCACAAACGCACAATAGTCAGCAATTTCCTGTCGTTAACTATTGTAACACCATTCTCTGCAGCTCGACTTTTGTTCGTTATATCTCGGCCTCGTCCATCCCGCCACTTATGCTTCAATGATCGTTATAAAATTGAGTCCCTATGAGCTATAAATACTTCAAATTATATTCAGAACGGATCTGCGGATTGCGCGGTTCCCGTCACACAATAATTGCGATTCATCGTTTCCTCCGCGAATCGGATAGATTCAGATTTTTGCATAGGTTCAATATGAATGTTTCGGCCTACGCTTAGAACTACTATGCATTATAGTTTCCTCAGAAAGGTGCGGACGGCGATTTCTAAAATATCATTAAAATATTAAAAAAAAAAAAAAATCAGGTTCCATTTTTACGTGCCTTGAAACGTAAAATATTTTGAAAAAATTTCTCGAGCGATTAAAATGGTCTATTATTGAATGTATTGCGTATTGTATGATTTATTTTGGGCCGTAATGTTAGCTCATGTAACCTCATATTTCGGTAATATTCCAAGTTTCTGCGAAGAGCACTGGCTTGATTTTTGACGTGTTCACGTGTTGCAAAAAGATGAAAACATTGTGTGACTGCTTGCAGTTTTCATCACGAAAGAGGAAATTGAGGTGAACGCAAGTGGTAGAACAGCACGTCAGGTCACTTCAGACACTTGACGGCAGGTTCTATGTAAAGCACGTTGGAATCGATTTAGACCTGCAACGGCTCCACTTCCATTTTTCTCCGTTCATCCATCACCCGTTTCTTTATTACTGTAACTGTTCGATGATAAAGAGCAAATAGCTCACCCTATCTCGCTCACCTGCGGGCGTGTTATTGAATGGATTGTGATCTAATAGAGTCTGAAAAAGATGGATAGAAAAAATAGGCCACGTCCCATTAAAGTTAACAAGTTACACCTGTCTTTAGATCATCATTACTTCCACTACCAGGTGTTATAATAGTACTATATTACAGGTACTATATTACTATAATATAGGTAGTCATTTTGGTGAAAAGGATCAAGAGCATTCAGTGACATTCGACCGTCAAGTTATTGATTTTGAACTATAAAACCAAGCAGCATTCACTTTTGCAGCATGACCGAGCGACCTCCTAATTTTCACCTGATTAGAATGGAAAGAGGTGAAACCAAGTCAAAGCTCTCTAAATGTCCCTATCATCTGCTTCCCAGACGTTTATCCTAATCACCAGCTTGCCCGACTAGTTAATTATAATTTCTAGAAATGCAGAGGTTCCTCAGGTTCCGGCTTCGTTCAGCCAGCGGCCCGAGAGTCATTAAAACGGTCCGTACTAGTCTTCGCATTTGCGGTGACCCTGTTTAAAACTTGAATTTCGCTGATAGCAGAAACTAATTCGCGTAATCCTCGAGATTGCTCGAAATAAAATGCAAAATTGAGCTAATCATTTTTTGACATGGATATGTCTTAGTTCTGGGGTCTTGCAAAATTTTTCGCGACACAAAAAAATGCAACGCGTTTTATTGAAAACTATAAGAGCTACATTTGTGAAATTTTCACCAAAAATCATTTTCGGGCTGACGATGGCTGAAGATGGCAGCGAAATCGCTACCTCAATTGTAAGGGTGTTTTTTAAGGGGTTTTAGGGGGAGAAAATTCAGGTTTTCCAATTCTTTCCCAACATAGCCGAGTTTAGTATCAATTGTAATTGATTTTTCAACGCTGAATCGAATGAGGCCAAAATGAAATCGGTAGCTTGAACGGTTCTCAAGTTATCGCAGCTTTTAAGAGGTGTATGTGAGTATTTGAGACAAATGCCGTGATGCTATAAAACTCGGGTATTAATAAAGCTATTGAAATCGTTCTATACTCGTTGGAATGCTCATCAAACACTCTCTCCAACTATCGCTATGGAAGATCATTGTGAGTTGAAATTAAGTGATTTTTAAGAATTAAAATCAAGTTAATTACGGATATTTGCTATGGAGTTTGATCTTAGATACCAATCTATCAACAACTTTCACAACTGTTCGGCGTAGTGACTACTGACAAGTCTAACTACTACAGTAACTACAACAATTTCTTCTTATTTTTTCTATGTTTTTTTAAGTATAATAAATTTAAATGTTATCTGAAGCTACACGAACTTTCCACGCGGGTGGAAATCACGACTTTCTTTCACATAAATAGATTTACCAAGACTACACGGCTACTACCTTCTGTTGTAGCAACCACATGTTTACGAATCGAGATTACTAATTTTTATAAATCGCGTTCGTTTATGTTGGATGCGTTGGACCCAAATACCTGGGTGGACAAGAGAGTGAGTTACGTTCTGTAGGTAGTCGTAATTTTGTAAGAAATAGGGTTTTTTTACTCGGCATACTCCCAATTGCACATTCATTTGTTCTTTCTAAACAATAACTTGTGCTCCACAGCTTGTCAGCGTATCTTTATTGAATTCAGTAAGGGACAACCTTGAAAAGCTGAATTGATGGTCAAGTCGCACGATCAGCAAATTGCCTCATTGTGTGCGGAGCTATCAAAACAGCGGGGTTTGAAGGCACGGTGCCTGAGGGTTCAGCGCTCGGCAGAGGAGCTTTTAAATTCAATAAAGAAAACCCTGCCGAAATAATTTCTTCATCATTTAAATAAATTTTATTTATTCTGTTACCCGAAACGTATCTTTATTGGAGTCCGTGAGGAATCATCTAGAAATATTTAAAGAAGCCGCGTTATAATTTGATATACGTACTGTATTAATTGCAAAGCAATTCTTAGCCCGACACCTACAAAAATGTAGCTCGTGGGGTATCGTAAACCCACAAATCATCTGTAAACTGATGATGAGTAGCTATTCAAACATGCATGGTAGTTCGT
The DNA here is from genome assembly GCA_037159825.1 of Tupiocoris notatus. NCBI lineage: Eukaryota > Metazoa > Arthropoda > Insecta > Hemiptera > Miridae > Tupiocoris > Tupiocoris notatus. The sequence continues at coordinate 73,908 of JASJUZ010000757.1, read as the reverse complement.
AACAAACACGAATATTGATAGCTGCGCTACATTCCATTAATTTAAATCGCCATCATAGGACATATCCATGTACAGATGTATCTGCATGCAGTGTGGATACTCGTCATCAGTTTACTGATGTTTTTAATAAGAACAACCACTCTGAGTCTAGATCGTTGGATGAAAAAAACCAGTAAACTGATGACGAGTATCCACACTGTTTGAAATAGATTTCGCTCAAATTCAGCATAATGATAGTTGATTTTATTTATTAATAGCTACTGCGCTATAACAGATCTAGTAATAGTGAGGTAATATTTTATTACATAGATAATGCAAAACACCATTTGTTCCGGAGCTCTTCTTCTGGCACGTCAAAACAATTCTACGTTCCCAGATCAGAAGTTAAAAAAATTCTGAAAACTTTTGAATCATCTTTCCCTTTAAATTGTAAACAAAGTTTTTTCGCAATTGGAAATTGAAGGGGCATAGAAACACTTCGAAAACCACCAATGAGTATATACGTGAATTATCAGCTATGGTCAATAGATCATTGTCTAAGCAATTGACATGCAAGGCAACTGATTCTGTATCAATCATAAAAGAAACTTATGGAAACGATCAGGCTGGACTCAGCTGTCTTGCGAGGACAAGTTTAACAACGCGAGATATTGGCGAAAGGTCACGTGAGTGGGCGACACATTTCTCCTTGGGCCGTCCGATCTCAGGTTGAAATATACAGAGCGATCTGATGTCGAGCTACAGGTAACGTAACGACAGCTCAATAATACGGCCCAATTCATTTTATTGAAACATGAAGGTTGAATGGGCAGCTTCAAGAACCTGTGTGCCCTGTTTCGAATCATGGTGACCCTATTTATGTAGACTTGCTTCCACGCGCGAGCCTACGTACAAGGTCATCAAAACTCACCAGATATTTTACTTCAATTATTTATTAGCATTGCACCGACTTTTTGTTAGCTTACATTCAGGTAAATAGAACAGATGGCGAGCGCAGCGCCAACGAAAATGAAATGTCTCACTGATTTTCTATTGAGAAACCATAGTTTTTAAAAAAGCAAAGAAACTATTAACAGATATCGAACTAATAACTTGACTGAATACCTTGACTAATACTTGAGCTGAACCCATAATACGTGAATGTCGTTCGTGATTTTCCATGTTTTGTATCGAAAGGTTCAACTTTCGCAAAGCTTTCGCCGAAATAATTTCTGCAACCTATAAAGTTTACCAACATTTGTAAATTTCACCCCCGATAACGTCAACGCAAAGTCGTCAATGTTATGGTTTGAATGTACAAAGAGATAGGAATCAATTTCTCCACCTTTTCCCGAATAATGTAACTGTCCATTTTTTAACCGATTATGCGATATTCAACAATATTGGTGAAACATTGACGGAAAAATGCCATTCATAAACTTTAAACATCCATTTCATTTGGGTTACTGAAACATAAAATGCCGCATGAATATATTATTTGTGTACGGAATCAAAATTATAACAATTTAAGAAAGAAATCAATGAAAGAGTCGGTTTTTTTTAATAAGAGTTTTGAATTTCCACTCGACTATTATTTCACATTTTCAGGAAAGTTATATCATGATGTGATGTGATGTATATCACAATTGATTATAATGTGATCCATGATTATAATGTGATGTACAATTGAGACCATTGTTATTTTTTTTTTTAAGAAAGGTGATTTTGAGTCACTTTCAGCTTACTAACATACAACGAGTTTTCTAATTTTGTTATTTCTTCCGGGCGACTTAACAAAACTTGAACTTTGTTTAAGACCAAATGTACATTTCTGAACATTTTTGTGCTCGTAGAGTGATTGTCAAAGAGATTTATGTTGCTATTAAGTGGGTTGATATTCAATTAGGTATTTCATTTCAAAGCTTGATGGACATATATAGTGCTATATGCTTTGAATACTGAGCTCAGAGCTAATCTATCCTCCTTCGGTGTTTGACCACTTAAGCGAGCCTTTTTCGTGTCGCTAATAGAGCAATTGAAGGCGTTTGAAAGCCTTATTAGGAAGAAAGCAGTTAACCGCGGTATCTTCGTCACTGATGAAAACAGCTAGGGCGGAGATCATTCCAAAAGTGTTGGTTTAACCAAGAAAAATACTATCTTCTCGTAATTTCGAGAGATTGAACAATTCTGCAGGGCGTTTGTGACCTAGTCATGGGAATTTAAGAGTCACGATACCTGTTGTACTAGTCGAGGAAAAAAATATCGAGAAGGCAACAGCCTATAACTACAAAGTGATTCCAACAAGGCATTGGCTGAACCCCTTTTTATTTTTCATCTCCTTACTTCCATGATTAGGTAGTAAATAGAAGTAAGGGATCGAACTTGAGTTCCAATTTGGGTGAATTAAGGAACGCATTTCATACCTGTACTCGGAAACACAGTCTGAAAAAGAATTAGTGTCAAAGAATTGAAGAAAAAAGTCGACATGTTGCGAAAAACCAATCGAATTTGATGAAATTCTAGAAAAATTATTCACGGCTATTGCATTAAATTCGGCACTATCGAATTTAGGATATTGCACAGTTCTCCCGCGATAATAATAGTTCTTAATAGGTATTTGTATCGTTTGGTACCTAACCATAATTTTATCAAATTTGGAACTACTTTTCTTTATAAAATAATTATAAACGCCAATTTTTGGTTCATTATTCAATAAAAAGTCATTGTAATCGCACAAGAAAAAAAACATGGAAGTAAAAAAGACCCCCTCGAAATTTGATAACTTCGTTTCAAGGCATATTGAATCCGAACAGTCCGCGTTCACCTACAACACTTTTCCGACGAAACTATAATAGCGAAATCCTTGATTTTTTAAACAAAAATCATCCTTGGTCTGATAATGGCCCCATTCTTTACCTAAATCTGTATCTCAATTTTAAGGGTATTGTTGGGAGATCTTGCGAGGAGGAAAATGAGTATTTCCCAACACAAGGTACAAGACAAAGAGATTGTCCTATTTCCTTCTATTTTGAATAAGTCGTATATCGAGTTCGGCGATTAGGCCATCATGTGGACTTAGTGACAATCTCTTTGTCTTCTATCCATTTGAAATGGTATTCCACAATCTCAGCGCGATTGATTTAGCGAAAAATTAGTATTTCTCAACTTTTTCAGACAGGTGCATTTCGTATTAATTTCTATGAAATTTCGGACGCTGAATCGAATGAGACCATAGCGAGGCCGATAGCTTTAATGGTTCTCAAGTTATCGGAGCTTATGTGTAAGATTGTCGAGATTTTAAAAAATTTGCCACGACTCGAAAATGTTCGGAGGTATGAAAATTGTTCTATATTTGATAGACCTATCGTAAAACACGCTCTTAAGCTGTATCGTTAGAAAAATAAATTACTTCTATTTAGACAAGTAAAAATAATTAAAATTACGATAGCTGCTGAAGTTTTCCCTTATAGTTACCCATCTTTTGTTAGAAGGAAACGTTCACAAAAAGTCGCAAGTCCATCTTAAATCTTAATTGAAGCAAAGAAATAATATTACGTCTGTACGTCTGATTTGCATAGTTTTTTATGTGACACAGCAGCAAAATTCACCCGACGCCAGTAGGATAACTATATCATTAGGCTGAGCCAACTTGCTAAGCGGTTTCTGATTAAGGTGGGTAGATTATGTGTTCCTGAACGTGAATCCTTCATAGGATAACAACTCCCTCCTTGTGCAGTGAGGAATCGTGTTGGTAGGAATGTTAAGTTCAACGCTCCCTAGCATGTCCGGCTGGCGGACTTCGTTACAATTTGCTGCCGTTAGATAGCACGGCCCGTCAGGTTTCCGACCATTGAGCTGCCCCACGGCAGAGCGAGTTCACCTCTCATGAACTTTACTATAGAAAATGGGCTTCTGACATGAATGAAAAGAGTTATTTGTAAGTAACCAAACTTCTGCAGCTATGTGTTCGTGGCATAGCACAAACTATGAATCCGCATGGATAGCTAGCTCAAACAAATTCTTCCATTGTGGCTCAACTGGCGTTTTACGACGGTTCTGCGGCCAAAAAGCATTCTGAACACTTATAATATTTTGACAACGACGAAGTACAACATTAACAACAAAAAGAATAAAAATCTATCGTCATTCACTCGCTAATCAAAACATTTCATGACCTCTTATACAAATTCAACTATATTAACCTTCGGGGATTGTGAATATTTCTGATACAAAAATGTCTAAATAGCACGGATGTACGGTGAGTGACCCTAGCGATGAAAATCAGCCGTCATTCACTCGCTGTTGCAACCATTGAACACTTCTGTCGTCAAATATATTGATTTTTGCGGCCTGTAAAAATCATTACAGCGAAAGAAGGCATAAGCCTTAAGTAATGTGTGTGATCCAAACTATACAACACAAGTGTTGTGAATGTGGTCAAAGTTGGTCACTTTTAAGGCTAAGAGACCCAAAAAATACAATAACGCTCGAATAAAATAACTGAAAATGCGTTTTACGAGGAAGTATACTGCCTGTGACCCCAATAATAATATTCGAGGGATATTCAGCAGTCATATAGACAAATTTAGAGTCCCCAGCGTTCAAATATATTAATTTTTGCGGTCTGTAAAAATCGAAAATATTGTCAATATGCAGATGTACTAAATGTGACACACTTGATGAAATCCTGTCATCATTCAATCGCCGTCCCGAACATTTTAAGACCTTGAGCGTTTGAATACATTGAGTTTCGCGGCTTGTAAAAATCAAAATACTAAATATGAACTGGTGAAATCGTGAAAAAATGCTCATAACTTGGAGGAAACATGTGTGACCCAATATACGAAAAATCTAGTGTAATCAGCTCGCCATAACGAACATTTAAAGGGTGTCTACAATTTTTACAGATTTTCCGAACTAGCAATATATTATATTATTTGAGTCTATTTGTAGACACGATTATACGCTCGCATTTCACTTTTGTTGAATTATGCCGTTCAAGTTTTTGACACAGTTATCTTTTGACACGGATAAATTCGAATGTTTTTGCATTAAAAAGCTTCTACCGTTTAGCCTTTGCACGCGAATAAATAATGATGAGACTGATATTTATGCACTCCCCATTTAAAGACCCCAAAAGTAGAAAAATATTGACGACTCTTATAGCAGGTAAAAATCGAAACAGTAAAAACTTTGAACCGTTATATCTCAAATGCACAGTGTGTTATCCAAAAGTCAATAAAAGCTAATTTTGCTCATTCACGAGGAAATTTCATTCATTTTCAGGGAGACATGGCGATTTATGTCAGTTTTAGACCAACAGACAGACGGACCGATGGACAGACAGACACTTGTTCAGAATGTGATTCTGAGTGTAGCACTATGAAAATTTCTTCCAACAGGACCTTGGTTACGAATTCGACTTTTCAGGAGATCACAATACTTCCATTTACTACGTAAACATGGAAGTAATAAATCTCGTAGAATTTTTGCATAACCGTTGCGAAATTATGGAAAAATTAATTTCCTACTTCATTGCCCTTTAATAAACAATTCAAGTCCCAAGAAAGTTTTAAGTCGCCACAAAATTCAATGATTTAGTTTCGAAAGATAATCTAAAATCCGAAATATGGTATAAAAATATCTCTTTTATCCTCCCTCTCACTTTTCCCATAAGACTTGCAATACGCATCCCGTTGAATCAACCCTTTACCCGGAACCCCCACTATTTCGTAAACATTTTTGAATTTTGATTTTGTTCGGGTTTAGTAAAATAAACGTTGTCCATAACTGCGTACATCAATAATACACAAGTATAATACTAAAATATAAAGATATACAAACGCGAAGTAGTAGTTAGTAATAGTGCTTAAAGTAGTAAGTAGTAGCAGTACACGTAGTAATTGTACACAGCAAACCCCCCATGCGCCACTATTTCCTTGAATATCCTTGATAACCTCCTGACAACCTCCTTGCTACGAGCTTAGCGGCACCTCTAAAGTAGCGGTAGTCGTCAGCTAGTGGAAGCGTTGTGTGCGAATTGCTCCAAGAAGTATCGTAGTAGGATATACTGTTTTATCATGATGTTATTTTGAAATATAAAGCTATCACTATTATAAGGTATTGTGTCATAACTCCATGCCAAGGATGAGTCTTGCCATTTCTGTCACAATTCTTTAGTTGAATCTGTTGAATCCTGAGCGGCATCGGCCCTCGGATCGGAGGGGTTAGTCTCCGAGGGGGTTACCATCGAGGGGGTACCTCGATCGGAGGGAGTCTTAGCAAGAGGGGGCTAATGTAGGACGGATATATAAGCAAGAAGAAGTAGTGGGGCTAGTGCATTAGTGAGTCCGGCCGTCATGTCTGCGGCACCGCTGTTACTCGCGGTTCTCTTCTGCTTCGCGGCATCAGGTACGTCTTTCAAAGATCAGTTTGTGACTAAGAACCCACTCAAGCGCCCCACATCCTTTTTTTGTCAATATGCGCTTGTCACAGTCGTAGCACAGGCGAGAGGTACCACCGGTGAACCCCCAATGCATCACTTTCCTTACCCCCTAACGATGAAGGGGAAATGCCTCCCCCCTTTCCCTCACCCCTCTCAGTAACCCTTGCCTTTCAAATGGGATTTCACTCCGACGTGAAAGCAATTGGCAGAAGTTGGCGCCGATGTGACCTTCATCGGAAATCGCCCATTTGAATGTAAAATCTCCGCAAATGAAGCGAATGTTGTCATTTAAATTTGAAACGAACCTACATACTTCCCATTGATATTTAATTAAATTTTCATTCTACTTTGAATTGGGGTTTTGAATGAAACATAGTTCGTCTTAATGGGCAAACCTGTTTGAGATGACTCAGATCATGTGATCAAATCATTTTAATGGACTAATAGCGTCATATTTTTTTCATTCAACCTTTGATCGACTTGACATGATTTTCTGCAACATAGAGGTAGTAACGAAGTGCGCCCAATCATGGTCCATAAATTACCCATCTTTTTTATACAATTGATATGAGTTTCAACCAATGATAACTATTTACGTCCAATGTCAGCTATTTTAATACAAAATGCGTAATTTTTTAATTTAAAATCATGGCAGTGCTTATGTACCGATGTCACTAAGTAATGTCTTCCTCGAGCTGTACACCTCATTTTATTATTTCTCGTTCTTAACGTCGCATTTTTCGATGTCCGTGGATTGTGAGGGGGGAGAAACTAGGCGACCCATTCTCCGTTTATTTTCTGGTACTTTCGCCCGTTCGGGTCCACAGGCTGTGGACCCTAAATGTCTCCACGTCCCCGAACAGACGAAAGTACTCGGCCAGAAAATAAACAATCTAGAATCTGTCGCCTAGTTTCTCTCCCCATCACAATCCACGGACATTTTTATTTTTGTTTCATTTCCAATCACATCAACATCACTAAAAAAAATCGTAGCAAGTCTTCGACGATGTCCGTTGCCTTCACGAAAACTTACCTATTGCAGCTGAAGCATAATATATATGCTTTGCAAAGATATATTACCAGGAGTACTGTGGTTGTAACGAAAACATGAATTCAGCGGTAGCAATACTATTATAGTAGAGGGGTTGCGAGGGGGAGAAAAACCAGGCGACTTATTCTCCAGATTTTTAATGGCTGGCCGAGCACTTTCGCCCATTTGGGCATCTTCAGGGCGACGTGGAACCATGACGTCCACAACAACCCCTCTACTACAACAAATGCAACGACAACCAAACGAAGAATACTATTATAGCTCAAACTAGACTAAAATAACATCCTGTATGTACCATTTACGGATGTAATGGTGCCCTAAAAACCGGCAGAAATAACCTTCACATTGCTGTCTCAGAAGAATGAGCCATTGTTAGTCCATTAATGATTTCTGGCGAAAATTTCGTACAACCTCACAACTTCTGACATGACTAAAAAAAATCAGTATTTTAATTTTACATGTTTGAACAGTAAAAATTCAATGCCGATGAGGTTCTGACTTTTCAGGCAATTACAATGGTATTTCAGTGAACAATAATAGAAAATGAGACTGTAAACACAAAAAAAAAAAAAAAAATGCAAAACATACAAATGAAAAATAAAAACAATCGAAACAAAACAAACGAAAAACTACTAAAAACAAAAAATAATATTACTTCTTTCCCTTGTCGTCGCCTTTTTTGATGTCCACGGGTGTGAGGGGGGAGAAACAAGGCGACTCATTCTCCGTTTATTTTCTGGTACTTTCGCCCGTTCAGGTCCCCTAGGGCTCCACGTCGCCCTGAAGATGTTTTCACATGAAAATAACAAAATAATATAATAATATAAATATTACATTAATAAATATTAAATAATAAAAAAAATATAATAATATAATAATAATGACAAAAAATTACTAATCACTTCATCCCAAAGAATAACTGGGAGCTTACCGCTGTCAGTTCTACTGCTTATAATTTGAAGGCTTCTAGCAGACAGCTTCAAATGTAAATAAAACATTGAGATGTCATTTTCATTGTTTGTTTTATTGAAATAGTCAATAAAAAGTAATACACAAAACCCGTCAGTGTTGAAATTTTGTTAATATCAATATATAATAATTAAAATGAAACTTCAATAGTTACCACCTTTCATGGATGAAGTTGAACTGTATTTGGAAATCACGAAGATATTGATTGGATTACGAGAATCCGTTTGGTCGATTTGAAAAATAGTATGAGTGCAGCATCAGATTTATCCTTCACCGATGGGCTTGGGCCTCCAAGCTACAAGTTTCTACTCGAGGTGAGAGTACGTTTCATAACATGCAAATGAGTCGGTTAAGATTGTAAGCGCTAACGTGTCACTAAGTTTCATAATCTTCCTATCGTCCTGCTATAGGCGCAGATGTCACAAATTATTTTGGTAACCTAGATTGATTTTTACCATAATTTTTTCTTGAAGTGATACGAATCGCCATAATGATAACTAATGAAATTTTGACTTTCATTGTTACGAACTGAACATTCGGTCAGGGTGCTTTTAATTACATGACGAAGTTGATGACCTTTTTCCGATGATCATGTTTTATTTGAATTTTTATAAAGCAATGATAGCAATGGTCGTTAGTTTACGGTATTTATTTCCGCTTCCGTTCTCTCGATAATACCTCCGTCTTCATTAATTTTTCTCATTTTTTAAGATAGAAAGAAATCATTCGGACGGTGTCATTTAGCCACCTTTCCACACTGTTTCCTATTTGCTTATTCGCCGGCTAATTATTCGAAACGTTGCACTCACTGCGTCTACAAATTCATATAAACGTGTTAGGTACCATTTATTTACAGTTTCAATTTTTTATTTTATTCCGGCATTTTTTTAAATTAAAATTTATAATAGTTTTCCTCAACTTCTCCTGGCGGGATTCTTTTAGAATTAAAGTTGTACATTCTATATCGTTCGGGTTTTGTTCCAATGCTTGATACAGCAGTACATGCTCGTAATTTTTATATACATTTTTACTTGGGGAAGCAATTTTTTCACACCGTTCTAGAGACACCCCTATCCCAAATATTTTTTTCCCGGCAACCTCCACTCTTCCTCATTTTTTCCGCCCCTACCAACGATCTCTTCTATCGTCCTCTGTTTCGTTTCCCCAGGCAAGTGAACCTTATTTGAGTACGAATCCGGAAATAGTTTCCTCAATTTCTGTTGGCAGCATCAAGTCTACAGTGCTCCCTTTCTCCGGCGATATATTTTCCGACCTAGAGAACTTTTAATTTTTTTACACGGTGTTTACGCTCCTAATTAACGTGATCTAATTGATTGATTTTTTTTTGTTGTTGTAGATAATAATGAGCTTCGCTCTTATTGAAGAAATAAATAAATACACAGTTTAAATATCAACGAATAGCAAAATGAAGACTGGCATTTACTCAGTACTCAATTCTTGTTCGAATAAAACATTGGAATTCGAATTCTATTATTCAATAATAAAACATTTTAATCGCCCAAAAAATTTTTTTATAATCCATCATGGGTATTTTTGGGGAGTTTTGAGGAGGAGATAATTCGTATGTTCAAACGTTTTGCCGAAAACGGTGTGTTTGGTGAACATTGGCACATGTTCAGAACAGATACTATCACGAATAGATGGTCTTCTTCCATCATTATTGAAGCCGAGGAATAATAAACCACTGTACAATCATTTGGTTTATTGTTTCTGTAATTGTGACAGCCAAATTTCTAGGTAGATAAAAATTCATTCATTATAGGGAAAAGCGAATTATTGTTAACAGTTGAATTTTCGGGATGGAGGCGGAAATGTCAAATATAATTGAAAATTGATCCGAATTAAATTATCCGAATTGACCAGCAAATTGATCAAACGTGGATAAAGCAAAAGTGACTTCTATTCTAAAGTCGCCGAGTCATAACATGGATTAAATTTCACATGAAGCCCTTGAAACGGGCTTAGCTTGACTTTTCAATCTGCCTACGCGAACTGAAGGAATGAGTTTGTTTCACAGCAACTGCTTCACAAACAATGGGATTTTGTTTTTATCTACTCACTCTCCGTTCGTCATTATAAGAATAGGTTCCTCCTTTGTATACCTTCAGGTAGCTAAGTTCTTTTTTGATTAGTGACTCACATCAGATACACAGGGCTGCCTTCTTCTTTTTGAGCGTGTGTAATTATTGGTCCAATTTCATTTCATGGCCAAGCGCCGTGATCAGCGAATGAGGTGGAATCAACTGCCTTTGTTGATTGTTTTTTCTTATTTTGAGATTCATCAATCAAAGTCTTTCGGAGATGAGAGGTCAGATGATGTTTGGTGAGCTTGAGACAGCATTTTATTCAACTTACTGTATTTTCAACCGCTCTTAGAGACTTGGTTAGTGATAATTGGTAACTGGATAATATCTACAATGGCTAAGTGATTGGTTATCTGATGAATGATGTGCAAAATGGAAGTCAAAAACGTAGAAGGATCGTTGGTAAACCCATGATTTGTTTTTGACTGGGAGCAATAGTAAAGCTTTCTGACGGAGCACTCTATAATTTTTCAATGTAAATTGGGCCAGCCGGTTTTATTAATACATTATTTTCAAATTCTTATTCGGTCAGTAGTTTCAAGATGAATTGAAGAGCCTCGAAGTTGATCGGAATCGTGAGGTTTTTAGTGGTCTAGAACGAACACAATAGAAAACCAACCTTCATTTATTTATGGTGGGCCCAGTTATACTGTCTACTAATAAGTTCATCTATTTTATTGGCTGAAAATATTTTATTCAATCGACGTTTTTTATTTATTTTTGTTTGCCGATCGACGTGTACAGTGTGTATAGCTGAGAATCATTCAGTTCTTCGTTCTGATTTCGTCCGTATTCCCTTGCCGCAAGGCACCATTAAATTTATTTTTATAATTTGCCCCCAGCTAATTAATTTAGCTCATGACGAGCCACAATATATTACAGCATTAAGCAGTGACGTTTCCAGTCCGAATCCGCGCTATATCACGGAATCCACGCTCCATTTAGTCCAATGTCGCAGGTGCCGACGGGGGGCGCCCCTAAATCGCTCACACAGCCTCCCACTTACTCACACACTCGCGCTTGCTCGCCTTACGTCATTGCTCTAATCACAAAGGAATGCGGATTTAAGGCTTCGATAGCGACCTAATTCTTACAGCCCGTGTTAAAAACATGACCCAGGTGCGGACATTGCCAAAGATCCATCGTGGGCTCTCGAGAGCGACAGATCATCTACAATTTTTCTTTTTTTTCTATTTTCGAGATACGAAATTTTTTTCCTAATATATCTCCAACGGGACTAAAATGTGTAATTCGTATTTATTTAATTATCAGTCAGTATCGTAAGCAGCAACTCTCAGTAACTTTTATAATCACGGACCGACAAAAAATCATCTTACAATTTTCGGAGCAATGCTGTTGGGAGGGGGATCAATACCTTATTCAAGTGGAACTCATCTCGGCAGTGTTCCAAGTAAACTCATCAAACTCCCGTTAAAATTGTGAGATCAAGATGAAGAGCCAGTGAGGTGCAACGGTTGTTGAGTTATATAAGACGTCTTGCGAGACACTGGTGCCAGGCAGGAGACTTGTAACCAACTCGAGTGTCGAGAAACACCTCAAACAGATGCAACGAGACAGATAGTTCGGTTGGCAGTTGGAAAGTTCTCAAAACTGGAGATTTGTTTCTCAATATTACTCAAAAATTCATTTATTTCCTTGATTTTTTTTTTTTTTTTTTTTTTTTTGTTTTTTTGTTGACAAAATTATTTTAATTTTTTGGCGAATTTAAAAGTATTTATTGAGGTAATGTAATGTACTCGTAGAACATGAGATTATGTTGTAACAATCAGTTCTTTTAATTCATTCGTGTTAAAGTCTGAAAATTAAGTACCCTTTGTTATTAGCTCAATAAAACTGTACTAAAATTTAAACAGTTCCATACTGGAGGGATCTATTTCAATTGTTTTCAATTTCTGTGCTGATGTTTTCAACACTAACCCCGTCTTGCGCTTCGTTTCTCAAGTTTGTCTTTTATTTGTCTCTCTCAATGTCACTCGCCAAATCGTAATAACTTCAGTATCATCTCCAGATCGTCTAGAGAGAAGGAGCGATGAATATTAAAATGAGGATACGTTTGCGGGAACGTTGTTGCAGTTATCAGTCAAGAAACACCAGAACCTAAGAAAGAAGAGAGTTTCGAGACAGAGCTATGCAAGGACAAAGATGCGGGTGAATGGTTCAGGCTCGTCGCTGGTGAAGGTGATGCCTGTCGTGACGTAATCCAGTGCACATCATCGGTATGTACCTTCTTCGCCAATATTTCTCCCTAAGTATTTCCAGCGCGACTTCATCATCACATGTCCTATTGATAAAACTTTGAATCCCGAAGTACGATAATATATTTACTCACATTTTGCACGCGTCACCACACGAGTTTTTGCAGCGAAATCAATGGTCATTTTCAGGGACTTCAAGCTATAAGATGTCCTGCTGGTCTGTTTTTCGATATCGAGAAACAAACTTGCGATTGGAAGGACGCCGTTAAGAATTGCAAGTTGAAAAACAAGGAGAGAAAAGTGAAACCGCTCCTCTACACGGACGAGCCCCTTTGCCAGGTTAGTGGGCCGAATGCAACAGTCATGTTGAGTCGGCTGGCTTTCAAATTAGTCAATTTGTTTGACAGATATACAGCTTGAAGAAGTCGGAACGTAAAGGAGTGCTGGCGCCGGAGTCATTGTTCACTTTCCTTTTCTTGACCTCCCACGAGAATTGCTCAGATTGAACATTCGATTCGAAATTTTTGGTCCAGGTTTTAGGGTCGTAATCCTGGCATTACCAGCCAGCTCTTGGCATCATCTATTTTTCTCTCATTTCGTCAAATATGGGGACAGTTAAACGATGGGCAATATAGAAATGAAAATTCACGACTCGATATTCAAAGATGTTTAGACTATGAGTTCAACTATCGGAAAACAACATACCTAAAACAAATTATTCTCGCGAGATTTTTTTTTTTTTTTTGTAATGAAGAACTTCTTTGCTAATAATTAAATATTATCAGCCCGGCACCCACAACTCACGAACTGATTCGGTGAAATCTATTGAAAATAGGTTATATTGGTATCGTATCTTCTTCGCAAGAAGTGCAGCTTTTATATCTGTGCGGTTAATCTTCCTAGGATGGTTTCCTTGCTTGCGGTGACGGAGAATGCAAGGAAAGAGGCCTGTTCTGCAACGGAGAGAAAGATTGCTCGGACGGATCAGACGAGAACAGCTGCGGTGAGTTGTTGCTGTTGAACGGGCAACTGAATGCTCATATTTGACCTCATTGAGTCAGATGATTCGGCTAATATTTCAACCGACTTATCCTCATTATATTGTTGCAGACAACGACAACGATCCAAACAGGGCACCCCCTTGTGACCCCACTGTCTGTGTGCTTCCTGACTGCTTTTGCTCCGAAGATGGAACCGGAATTCCCAACGATTTACCAGCCAAGGATATTCCACAAATGATAACGATAACGTTTGACGATGCCATCAATAACAACAATATTGAACTTTACAAGGAAATTTTCAACGGCAAAAGAAAGAACCCGAACGGTTGCCAGATCAAAGCAACGTTCTTCGTCTCGCATAAATATACCAACTACTCTGCCGTCCAGGAGTTCCATCGGAAGGGACACGAAATGGCTGTTCACTCGATTTCGTAAGTTTCCTGACAATGATAAGTTAATAGCTAATATATAATAATATACTTTTATGTGCATATGCCTGTCTTGTTATTAATGGCCTTCTTAATTGCAATGTTTCAGGCATAATGATGATGAGCAGTTCTGGAGCAACGCGACTGTTGATGACTGGGCCAAGGAAATGGCCGGTATGAGAGTGATAATTGAGAAGTACGCGAACTTGACAGACAACAGTGTTGTCGGCGTACGTGCTCCTTATTTGAGGGTCGGTGGAAACAACCAGTTCACTATGATGGAAGAGCAGGCGTTCCTCTATGACTCGACAATTACCGCTCCGCTGAACAATCCACCTCTCTGGCCATATACGATGTATTTCAGGATGCCTCATAGATGCCACGGCAACCTCCAACACTGCCCAACGAGAAGTCACGCCGTATGGGAGATGGTCATGAACGAACTCGACCGAAGGGAAGATCCTAACTTCGATGAATACCTGCCCGGATGCGCTATGGTCGACTCTTGCTCAAACATCCTGACGGGTGATCAATTCTACAATTTCCTCAACCACAATTTCGATCGTCACTATGACCAAAACAGGGCCCCGATCGGACTGTACTTCCACGCTGCCTGGCTGAAGAACAATCCCGAGTTTCTCGATGCTTTCCTGTATTGGATCGACGAGGTTCTTGAAAAATACAACGATGTCTACTTTGTCACGATGACGCAGGTGATCCAATGGATTCAGAATCCGCGAACTATTTCCGAAGTCAAGAATTTCGAACCGTGGAGGGAGAAGTGCGCCGTCGAAGGAAACCCGGCCTGTTGGGTACCTCATTCGTGCAAACTGTCAAGCAAGGAAGTTCCTGGAGAGACGATCAATCTTCAGACCTGCGTTCGATGCCCCAACAACTACCCTTG
The DNA here is from genome assembly GCA_037159825.1 of Tupiocoris notatus. NCBI lineage: Eukaryota > Metazoa > Arthropoda > Insecta > Hemiptera > Miridae > Tupiocoris > Tupiocoris notatus. The sequence goes on along the minus strand of JASJUZ010000757.1, from coordinate 58,810 downwards.
GATTAATGACCCGACCGGCGACGGTTTCTTCTAAGTCAGGCGATCTCCAACAATCAAATTTATTTCGTTTCGTTTTCCCAGTCGACTGAAGCAGGGAAAACCCTGCGTTCGAGCCTTCTTGTACAGCACATCCCTATCCCTGGCTCGATAACTATTTTTCCTTGAATGTGTTTCGTATGAAAGAGAGTAATCGTTAAGATTATTGTAATAATTATTATTAATATATTTTCTAAAAAATAAAAATTTTCAAAAAATGAACGTTCTTTTTACAAATTTTTTTCGAAAAGAACAAATCACGTAAAATCAGTTGAGTAGGTGGACGACGACTCTCATTGCTTCAACTCAAAATTGAGAAAGTCTTGACATTGAGTGAAGACGTAGGGTACTTTCTCAGGTCAGACAAGGCAACTGGTTAGCGATGAAGCTATCGGAACTGTCGAATGCGAGAGAGCGAAAGAGAGTCTGGGCTTAGTTCTTGAGCGAAGTCGGCACGGTGGACAGAATTATAAGAGCGGTTCCTCACGTCCGTGTCGAATAGTGAGGTGTTGTATATCAATGACCAACGAGATCATTGAACTCTCATCAGCGTACACCAGCCAATGGTTTTCGAGCACTCCAAGGGTATCGAATCTGAACAAATTTACTCATCTAAACATTTCCATTGCATTTAACGAATAGACTACGGTGAGAAACAATACGATTGAATGTTCATGTATTAAGCGACTAATTAATTATTCACGTACTCGTTAGGTGATACAAGAAACGCTGCCAAATAAAATATTTTTTCTACGGAATTGTATGTCTGCTGAAACATTCGTAATAATTAATAAAGACCCTTTCGCTCACGATGGTTAATATTTTTTCCCGTGTCTTTCGTCCAATTTTTAATATTTCACAATTTTTCAACTAAAAAGCAAGTCTCTTCTAGCACTTTTCAAGATCAGGTACGTCATTTTTTTGACTGACTAATTAAAATATTGCTATGGACCGAACAATGCTTTAGTTCTGCTACTTCGTTCGATGCCGGCTAAGAGTGTAAGATTACGAGAGTAAGTATTTTCGTGTGATACCGAATAGCAGGCGACTAATGTTTGATAACATGAAAAAAAAATCGTTCCTGGCCAGCTCTGCAGAAGGAATTTCAAAAGTAATCGAGGATATCTTACATATCGAGCAGCAATCAGGTTACGGGATTAGGTGATGAAATCTAAATCCAGTTCGGTCGGTCGACTCGTTGAAGGGGATGAGGAAATTTCAATCGAAAGCTGATTTAAGGACCAATAAGGCGTTACTTGATTATATTTTCCATTACTTGAATTTCTTTAAACAAAGTCAGTTGAATGGGAAAAAAGGTGCAAAGCGAGTATACCAAATAATGCTGAACGTATTTTCCCGAGCTAAAAATACATTACAAGGTTAATTACATCGAGTTTTGGAACGTATACTTACAGTTGAAAACTAGCTCAGTAATCACCATATTATCTTCGCTTATTTTTATTTACGTCAAGACGGAAAAATCGCAAGGAATGGCTGGCCGTTAATGGACAGAATTAAGTCGAACGATGAGGCTTATAGCTTTCTTGGAATTTCATCAGAGGACTCAAGGTCTTTCCAGAGGTGTCGTACCAGTCAGACGGGTATCGCTACCTCATGGCCTGAAGGGAAATCTAAACAGTTTCGAATTCTCTTTAAAGCTCCCTACAAGTTCTAAATAAGGTTCAGACAAATGAAACTAGACATAACTATGCTCTCTTCCTCAAATTCAAGTTCCTACTAACTTGAGGGTTTCGATTGCGCAACGGTTTCCTGAAGAAAAAAACCTATACACCAGGAAAAGGAATTGGTATAATATTGCATCTTAACGATCGGTTTGGATTTCGTGTGAGCTCGGCTAATTGGTATTTGCTCCTCTCAATATTACTGTAATCTACTGTGAGAAATGATCAGAATAACATTTGATTGCAATTGTGTCTTCTTTCTGTAGCATCGATCATGGGCTGAAAAAATGCTTTTCTGTCAGAGAAAAGTAAGATTACGAGTTACGAGGCTCGATTGGTGTGGAAAAGGTGTTCACATAATTTCAAAAACCAACGTGAAAAAAGCGCATTTTTCCTCAACATAAACACACGGGATGATGTAAATTAATATATTTTTTACGCTGTGTAACGGAGATCTGGGGTCATCTGTAGCTAGCAAATTTTGTATGAAACTACTTCTCTGAGGATCGCTCGAAATTTTCTTACGTGAGTCGTTCAATCTGAATAACTCGTCTCTATTAAAGGGACTTTTCCAATCAAAATTACCGTTTCACATTAAGGACGACGAAAAATGATAGCGTTTCAGGAGGCTGCTAAAAATATTAAATCCCTGAAAAGAAACCGTTGCCATATTATGATTTAAAAAATAATAGATGTATACATGGGGTGGATCATAAAAACCGTTATAATTTCCAATTGAATCGATCAGGTTTGTCCAAGAGCTGTTAACCTCCAACTTTCAAGGAGAACATGGTAATTCACGTTCGACTGGGAAGTCAAACTTTTTTAAGGATAGCCGGTGACGGTGATCGATGTTCTTTACTCCAGTCCTATACTAACCATTAGGTTCGACGTCGTTTTGAAACGATTTAGGGGGCAATTTACGATAATAATTGGGTCAGCCATTTATCAAGTATGATTTAGATCATAAAACGGAAACTGACTGGATGTAGCTACTAGCTGGCAAGTTATCCTAACATTACTTTATCACATCAAAGCGGATTGATCGAATAATGATGGCAGTTATGGGGATATTTAAAGTTGAATGACCATCACTGCTGATGCTTTAAGCGCTAATTATTTCCTTGACTTATCGTTTTATACATGTTGCTGAATCTGCTACAAACTTTGAGAGGAGGAAACCAAATTTTATGCTACTCTGCGATCACTCTTACTTGTGCGTAACGTAAATTATATCACGATTTATCGTTGAATTCGCAGCGTTAATATTGGCTTCTTATATAAAACCACAGCGTCATCAATAGATTTTCGGCATCTCATGATCGTGTTCACCGGTCACGCCTTCATTAAACTAGAGGCGTCAGCAGATCGTAAATATTACAGCTTCATGGATCGTGCCTCGTGTCATGAACGGTCAATCTGCACACGCGCGTGGATAACATTCCATCTGCGTTACAGAACCAAAACTAATGAAATGCTCATCACAGCTGTGGTCACGAAGGTGTGATACCGAATGGGTTCAAGCAGTTGCCAATTGCAGCGAATGCAAAGAAAACCAACTTAAATTTATTTTAGGGTCGACACCAAATGCGATAGTTCAAAGGAGTAATAATACCTTAGGTGTTGTCACTATTTGTGCATAATAGTTGAGTTGTCTTCTTTTTACCAAAAATACATCATAATTAGGTATGGAAAATGATGGTTTTCTAATATTTCGATTCAGTACGATGCACAGATTTTCTTTTTTTTTTTTAAATTTCCAATCACTTGTACTTGACATGACTTACAAGTGCAATTAATCACCCAATAAATACAATTAATTAAAACTAAACAAACAATACCTTCCTGGAAATTAACACTCCAATGTGAGCAATTTTGTTAGGAGTGTGAGTTGCTATAACAACGGCCAAATAGAAAGGCTGATTGATTGAAATTGTACAATTATTCTAAGTACGAGAGAAAAAAGAAAGAAGCTATTTCTGCGGATGTGTTCGGAAGCTTGCGACTATTTTTTAATGCTTCCCTTACTCCGTAGCTTAGCAGAAGCTCGGATGCAAAGATATATATAGCTGCACAGAATTTTCCTCGGATTGACGCCTATTTACTTCTGAGCCTTGTAAAAGAAGCCGTATAATAGTGCTCTCGAGCAAAAGAAAAAGTTCTCCTCCGATTCCAAAAATTCCAGTTGCCTGTTTTGTTTGCCTATCTTAACAACTGTTCCTATACTACCTTTGAAACACGTTCCTCAAATCAAATTGGAGCAACAACCAACTAAATTGAGCAAAAGCCGGGAAGTCATGATATTATTACCGTCTCAGTAAGGATGTACTCAGAACAGGTCTCAAGATCGTTTGGACCACGGCCGCCTCAAAGGCCCCAAGGCTGAGAATCGTCTGACACGAGTTGCACTCTGTTCAGTTCCCGCGCTATAATTCCCCGTTTACCTGATGATAAGACAAAAGTCAATGTTAACGATAATAGAGGTAATATCCAGCGAAAAAATTGATAATTTGTACTGCAATGGGCGCGTAGTTGGTTCACAATTTCTATAAGTGACTTTAAATTATTATGTTTTAATGGCGAGTTTCCAATATCATGATAACCACCGATTAAACTCTCTAATCCTCTGTTAATCTTTCCACAGAGATATTTTTTAACTTATATTACTTCATTTTTAATGTTTCACTCATTTGAAGACATCTTAAAGATAGGATAAATCTATTACTAGACTGATTATTTGCTATTTTGGATCAAGTCAAACGCTTGGGAGAACCATAAATTATTACACCAATTATGACCTCAATTATGACAATATCATGATAACCGTCTTATCAGAGGCCAGGAAGTGAACTCTCCTTTTTCGAGTGACGTTGCAATTCACTTCCACTTTCACGCGAGGCTAGAGGTCAACCGTAAACGTTGGTAGGTACAAACTCTCAGTTCACAAATGCAGGTTCGCTTAAAAAACCTCGACCTTTTTATGCTATTTCCCAGCAGGGCCTACGCATTTTCATGTTTTCAATGTCTACCAAATTTTGAGGAATGTAGGAATGATTTTTGTACATTTCCTTATTTTTATATTGTGATTTTTAACTTTAGTGTTTGCGTAGTAACTTTAAGTATGTGAACTCGGAAACTCTCTAAGCCCTATTTTCAATTTTTTTTTTTTTAATTTTCATGAGTCAATTTTTTAATTTCTACAATTATAACTTCGGTTCGTTTACCCATTTATTTTTCTTGTTACTCACTGTTTCAAATTTCACCATCCCATGTTTTCAGTCTATATTTTCCACTCTAACGGAAAAACATTGGAGACGATAGAAAACTTGGTTCTTCTTTTCCTTTTCGTCGCATGTCTTGATGTCCGGGGGTTGTGAGGGGGAGAAAAACAAGGCGGCTCATTCTCCGATTTTTTATTTGCTGGCCGAGCACTTTCCCCCATTCGGGCATCTTCAGGGCGACGTGGAGCCATAGGGTCGACAGCCCCTTATGAAGTTGCCCGAATGGGCGAAAGTGCTCGCCAGCCAATAACGAATCGGAGAATGAGTCGCCTAGTTTTTCTCCCCCTCACAACCCCTGGAAAACTTAGTTCATTATTCACACACTCGAATGGGGAAGACGTCTATTTTTTATTTTTGTTCCTAACGGCCTGAATTCTGCTATTTGGTGTCAGTCGAAGACGGAATGACCAATTTTTCATGAAAATTGTGAGCTTCCGCGGAGAAAACCGCTAAGGAAAATCAGCGGTTTGAATAAACCCGAAGATGTAACTCCAACCGATTGAAGTAACTCTCTAGAGCGCTCTGCAGTCGGCTGAAAGACACAACAACAACAAGACGGTCTTTAAGACTGGAGTCATGCTAAATCGAGTAAGTGACGCTAACTTCACTGCTACTTGTTATTTTTTTTTTAATCGTCGAGTTAGTACCGCCCGAAATGCCTCATAAAGCAAATCAATCGCTCGAGTGGGTTTGGTGATCTCACAGCAACCTCAAATCATTGCTCCCAATGTTAGTTTATTCTTCTGAAGGTACAAGCGCTAGTATCGATATTCACGTTCAACGGACTAGTTATGACGTAATAACTATTCATTTTTCGTTCAAAATTGTCGGTTTTCATTAGCGATTTTCTCCACGAAAACTCACAACTTTCATGAAAAATTGGTCATTCCGTCTTCAGCTGACACCAAATAGCAGAATTCAGGTCATTAGGAACGAAAATAAGAAATAGGCGTCTTCCCCATTATGCAACACTAAAATTCAATGAAACCGCTTGACTATGAAGCTTCGGCCAAAGGGTCAATCCCCTTGACACTGGACGGACCACATTCTTGCATTTTCACAAGTACTCGTTCACTGCCAACACTGTTTGCAGAGTTACGGGTACGTTGCCGTCGTAAACCGCACGAGACGAAGCTTTCGGCATAAGGAACTCCCAACTTCGTAGTTCTCAACGACGTCCAGTTTGTAATCGCCATCTGGCCAAATCCTTTAGGCATTGGAATCATCGTGAGCTCAAGAAACCTTTTATACAGCGAAATTGTCGCGGATTTTGGAGAAATAACATTTATTAATGGACATGACTTACCCTGAAATGATCGCCCGTGTTTATCAGTCAATATATTTTATAGTTTTTTTTCCACAGATACATTTGAGAAGGTTTGTGCATCAAATGAAAAAGCCAATTTTGGTCAATCGACCCGCTATCATAAAAGTTTATTTGAACATTGTATTCTTCCAAACTCAACCTGTCACAATGGAAAACCAAAGAAAGAGCTAACACTCCGGTTCCAGGGTCCATTGTGAGCATTGAAACATCTTTCTCCCACGACAGCCGCGCTCATTACTTGATGAATCACGTACACATCTTGATTTGTGGGCCTTGAATAACTCTTCCTCGTGCGAATGTCATATTGTCTTCCTTCCTCTTGTTTCTAGGCTTTTAATTCTGGGCTCTCCACCTCCATCAATCGCAATTCCTCGCACAGAACAACGCCTACATGGATCTAAGGCCCAATGTCCTTGACAAGAATGACTAAGTGAAATAGTGATTTCACCGTGCGCAATAACGTCCTTGATGTAAAGTTAACATAATGCCCTGTAATGGTTCAGAATACAATTTATTATACCAGTCCAAGTTATCTAGAAGCTGCTTTTTCACTTCAATACCTGGCGTCCATTTCTTGGAGAAAAATATTATCTATAATTTATCTAGAAAATTATCTAAAAAAATTATGCGTGATATAGGCACTGTAGTAGCTCTAATTGATTTGTGATTAATGGTTGGAAGTAACCTATGAAATGCTTTAAACTTCATGGCATTCAATTTGGATCAGGACGTAGTTGATTTGTAGACTGAATGTTTAATCGTGTTACTTTCTATAAAATCATCAGTACCATCAGAAAATGGGTGCGGGGTTGGGCCATCATAATTATCTTAAGCGTCATCGTATTGTTATGAACTGTTTTTGTGTTTTATTGGCGTGATGCGTATATTCCGAAATGCATGGTGTAAACCTCGTTGCGCCTCGTGACCAGAGACCGATTATAGGGACCGAAGGTAGGGCACAGAATAAAGTTATTTCTGTTTCTTTGTAATAAGACTTCATTCCACATTAGTAATTTTCTCGTTTGTAGAAAACATTTTTTTTTTTTCTTAATTGTGAACGACGACGAAAAAAGAGCTTGAGTGGAGCTCCAGTTATTCGTATTCATAAATACCGTGATCGTCACTAGGTAAAATCCAATCGAGGTTTGAAATTTTGTAGAATAGAAACCACGCCACGTCCATCGGGAGGATTTATCGTTTCCGCATGAGGCAGAGACGGAAATCGCAGCTGGCACCGATGCTCGTAACAGCAGTGAAAGATAGGAAGAAAGCCCTCAAGGCTTTCTCAAGGTCCTCGCCCAGTTCGGCACCTCAACCGGAGAGTGAACGAAGGCGAAAATATTTGTCTGCCTCTGATGAGCGAAGGTGGAGATCTCTCTCTTAGGAAGGTAACATCTATAATAACATCATGGTCACATACCCGCCAGGGAACTCTGTTACAGCACTCTCCGCAATCCTGCAACTATGATCAAAACCAAACCTTCAATATGACGACATGACACGAGAAATTCTTTGGAAATCGATGGTTCAACAGAATGCTTACGGGACTACAAATGGCTGCTTGGACTCACATCTTGAGGAGAAGGAAGTTCTCCAGCGCAATTCTAAAATATCATCATTGAGAAGTTCATTTTCGATTTTAAAACCATCTGACTCTTAAAGGTCCGTAAAACTGACATTTTAATCGATAACTGTGTCCATTGTGGAATACCGAAATCCCTTTTGCAAGACGCATTCCCGCACTAGCAACAAAAACGCTGCAAATAATCGTACAGTGGTTTATTATTCCTCCGCTGCAATATAGTAGTACGGTAGGTATATAGTATATAGTACGATATAGTTGAAGATAGTGTTCGACGAACATTCTAACGAGTATAGGACAATTTTTATAGCTCTACGAACTCGCTATTTATACCATCATGCCAAATTACTAATAACCTCAAAAATTCAACACAAAAGCTGTGATAACTCGAGAACCAATAAAGCTATAGACCCCGGAATGGTCTCATTCGATTCAGCGTCCAAAAATCTATTGAAATTGATCCCAAAAACACCTTTTTCTGGAATACCGTTGGAAAATACATATTTTCTCCCCCCCCCCCCCCCCCTCCTCCGCAACACTACCAAAACACCCTTAAAATTGGGCTAGCAATCTGGTTCAAAATTGGGCGTTGTGAGACCGGGATTGTTTTTTAATGGAAATTTCAAGAATGTAGCTATTTTACTTTGGCCGGAAAAGTGTTGACGGCGTACGGCGGAATACCAGAATTTTGGTTTATTATTTAACAACAAACCATATTGTAATCGCCCAAGAAAAATTTTTTCTAACCCCCTCAAAATTTGATGTTTTACATTTCAAGGCATGTACATTCCGAATATCAAATTAAAAAAAATTCTGTCTATCCGCCGTCTGTCTGATTTTTGAATCACATTGCAAGCTCAATTTTAAGGGTATTTTTAGGGGGTTTTGAGGGGGAGAAAATTAATATTTTCCGTGTTTTTAAAAAAATGTGTATTTGGGATCAATTCGTATAGATTTTTGGACGCTGAATCGAATGAGACCATCGTGGGGTCGATTGCTTTATTGGTTCTCGAGTTATCGCAGCTTTTGTCTCAAATTTGGGAGATTTTCAGAATTTTGGCATGAGGGTATAACTCGAGAGTTCCTGGAGCAGTAAAAATGGTCATATATATACTCGTTAGAATGTTCGTCGAACACTATCTTCAACTATACCGTATGGCGAAAAATTCAGATTTTAATTTGGATATTAAGAAAAATAAAAATGATTAAAATCACAATAGTTGCTACGGAGTTATCCTCTATAGTTACCATTCTGTTTTTCGGTGGGAACGTTCACAAAAAAATGTTCGGAATAATTACGATCACTAATGGATAATCTTCATTATTGAAGCGAAGGAATACACAACTGTACTAGGAGGAATATACTGTACTATTTGCTGCGTTTTTTTATTGTACATGTCTTGAAACATAAAACATCAAATTTTGAGGGGGTTTAGAAACATTTTTTTCTTGGGCGATTACACTGGTTTATTATTATAATAAACCAAAACACCAAAGTGGCGTCAATTTAGCAGAATGCGTAAATTTCTAACCAAAATGTACTTTTCGGTGAAGTTCCAATTCCGCGACTTGTCGACATCATTTTAACGCGTATTTTGTCCCATAACAAGAGATAATTAGTGTCGCTTATCCTTACGGACTGAAGGGATTGTACATTCTCCCATATATGTACGCATATGTGTCACTGGTATTCTGTTGAGAAATGTTTTAATAGCTTGAAGGAGTCCACACTGGCTTCTGGCTCGACATAATATAACTTTCGTTTTCAACTATCGATAACTTTTGAGGGAAGGTCGGAGAAAGTTCGGCGCCACTCATAACTTCAATATTCACACTTTGATCAACCCACAGCAACAACTAACACGAGCACTCGACATCTTTAGATTGTATCACGATCCTGAGAGTATAACGATTCGTTATCAATTAAAGCGGTAAACTGATGTTAGGTTCAGGCTTTTCGACCGATTTATCGATAACGGTTGAATGAACTATAGCGGATCCAGTGGAATTATAAACAATTGGTTTCTTCGAGGCCAATTAGGAAGAAAACCCCAATAAATTGATGTTGCAACGTTCGGAGAAACTGATAGTGGAAACTGGGAACACTTTCTCATATCGCCTCAAAATTCAGAAAGCTTTCAAATTATTTAAAAAAAATTTTAATGTCCTCGAATTTTTTTTTTTTTTTTTTTTTTTTACAAAAACGGACAAGAACCTAGATTATGAAATGGTGAATATTGATATTGACATAAATAAGGTTTTACTTGAATATCGATAAGTTCCACATGTTGATCGTAACCTGCAGAGATGGGGTGGGGATCTGCGGTTTAACGTGCTCGATCAAAATACTGAACTGGAAGACCTTCGAAGATGTCAATGAAACAAGCGAAGGTTTTCGAAGAATTCGATCTTTCGAAAATGAGTAACCGTATTTTAAACAACTTCCATTAGGCTAACCCAAACCACGTCATTTTGCATTCAAATTCCAAGGGCTGCTTCAATATCTCAAAGCGCCGCACGAGTGACCTCATCTTACTGTACAAAAAAGATCGACCAACTGAAGACTCAGACGCGATTACAAACTTCCCGTCATCCGAGAATTGTTTCGAAACATTTCGTTCTCGACATCATCGGTGTTGGACTGGAAAATATGGCAAGACGAATCTTTACTCGTGAGCAATTAATGTGAGACTTTCATACAGTGATTCACGTGTAGAGAGCTTTCACAATAACAAACAAGTTTGTTCGAAAAAAAATAACGACATTTTTCAGTTCGTTTTTTAATGCAGTTCTAATATTTATAATAAATGAGTAGACCTCAACTAAAACTATGGTGATGCTAGGATCAACGATTAGGATCCACTTAATTCCAGAGGAATGAACCTCATAGTTACTCCAAAGACGATCCAACATCCGGAGAAAAAAAATTTAGTTGAAATTATTTTAGGTGTTTTTTTGTTAAGCTCACGCGTGCACATGCACGTGGATACATTGAAAACCCCCTAATAAAATACAGGACATCAGCTGATTGGTCGACTATACAAGTTAGCGGGCCTCTTGAACTTCAAACTCGAAGAAAGCTACTTCATCGCTTAGTTTGGCTGCTCACGATATTATGCAATTTCCTCGTCCACGCGGATGATGTCCAAGCTTTCGTAATAGTGCCCTTAGCGGCCTTCGACTTGTTTTATGTTAAATGTGACCGTCCCTCCTTCTATAGGCAGGGGACGGTATAAATGTCATTCCGAGATTCCGTTTTGATTGAATAACACGAATTCCAGCGAGGATTATTTTTACTCAAACGAAACTTTCTTCCTATTGTCAGACGTTAATGTACAGACGATGCATAATAATACGTTGCAAATGATTGTACAGTGGTTTATTATTCCATTGCTTAAATTATGATTTAGAAAGACTATCCATTTATGATAGTAATTATTTCGCACATTTCGGAACAATCCCACCGAAGAGTGTTGACGGCGTACGTCGGACGGACAGATTTATTTTTAGTGGATATTCATATTTTACATGCCTTGAAGCGTAAAGCATACAGTTTTGAAAGGGTTCGATTTTTTTTCTTGGGCTACACCCCTTTTTATCATAAAGTATTGGGTTTTTAAACTGGAGCAAAGTTGTAGCAGAATTAGACGTTACAACTTGCAAGTTTTCCAAGATTTGTAAGTTGCACAGGGGATAACTCAGACAAAAAATCGTCAATTCAGATGGTTGAATATACCAAAAGATAGGTAATTTAATTGCCCACATTTTCCTAATGTAAACTACCTATCCATTTTTCAACCGTTTTCGCGTTATTCAACAATAATAGTGGACTATACACGAAAAAATCACTTTTTTCAACTTTAAACGTTATTTTCATCTATTTAGTGCGAAAGAAACAAAGAATGAACCATATATTATTGATATACACATAATCAACTATCATTATGCTGAATTTGAGCAAAATCTATTTCGAAAAAATTTTCGTGAAAAATCCAAGGGGGACCCCTGCGATTTTTTTCAACCGACCATTTAACGAATTTTTACTCGTCTCTCGATACAGATAAAAATCTGAAATTTTCAGGAAAGTTGTGTCTTACCAAGATGTGTTTTTGTGATTTTTTTTTATTTGTCGGAAAAATCTGCAAGTGGTCCAAAAAAATCGGTTTTTGAAAGCTCGAAAATTGGACTTTAACCGTGATTTTCGGGGTCAAAATTAATGCGAATCAATTGTTTTATTATGCAGGAGTCTTCACACGAACGCCTTACACACGTACGTAGCAAACTTCCAACTTAGGCATAAACAGGCGTAAGTTCCAACTTTGGCATTTTTTTCGTCACATTCGCGAAATGGGAATGATTAAGTGTTGTTGAAGAAAATGTAGGAAATTTTATGTAGAATCGATTAAAAATAAGAAAAGGGCTAGCGTATAGAATAGAAATAGATTTTAGAAAAAATAGCTTTTCAAAGTTCCAACTTGCAAGGCTATAGCTCCGCGGGGGGACTTAACAATTTTGAATTACAAAAATGTAGGAAATTTATCTGGCAACAACTTAGCAATTCTTTTAGTATATGTAAAGTCGAATATGTAAAAAATCGTGTGTGTAAATCGTGTAGGTAAAATTGAATAGTTTTTCCCCTACATCGCCCGAAAGCCGAAATTCCGCGAACGCGATTGTTTACCCAAAATACGTTTTTTCTTACATTTCGAATTTTTTCAAAAAAGCGGTGCCAAAAATCGAAATTCTAGAGGTTTTCAGCCGATGGCCGTAAATTTTAAGCACCCCCTATTTTTTTCATCCGATTCCCTCCAGCCAGTTCTTCAATCATTCTCTCCTCCTGGTTGTGCAGTTTTATATTTATTGTCCATAGTGCGTTTTATGCACGAATTCTTTAGTCGTCGGCATAACATTCATTTATCAAATAGGTTGAGATTTAAAAAACTCATCCTGGATTACCTACCCCGGTGAATATTCACTATGATTCTGAACCTAAAAAAAAAAAAAAAAAATAATAATAAATTTGAAAAACGCAAAATAAAACCTCGTTCTTTACACGAAGATCACGATGCCACGCTGGATTCTGATTGTGGTGGCGGGGGACCGAAACCAAATTAGGAGGATGCTGCGTGGGAAAGACGATAATGAACTAAGTCACGGTGGATTTGTTTAACAGAGAGAGGATGGAACTAGAATAAAAAGAATCAGTCGCTATCGCCCCCAAGGCCGGGAAGTAACGAGATGTTCAGGTAACAATAACTATTACAATAAGAAGCCTGCAGGCAGACATGAAACTCGCCGGACCCGAAGGCTGGGGTATTACACCTAACTTTTCAGGATTCATCTTAACGAATGAGTGACTGGCGAAATCGAAACAAACTTTTCAAGTCGACAGTGATAGAAACCGATTTCGCTCAATTCAGGCATGGCTCGAAGCTTTGGATAGGTCTAGGCCGCCAGGTCGAAAGTGAAAATGAAATCGTCATTGAAGTTCGACTAGCCGTTTAACGCCAGCCCATTAAACGCCCATTAGCAAATTTTTAACACGAACATTTCGAACCAATACCGAGCCGAAACGATGGCCAATTGGTGTTAGGAAGTGACAAGACTCTCGTTCTAAGGGAAAATATACGATTAGTATTATGTATTGTAGTATTATGTATTATTATTATGTTCGCCTAACTGTAATGTATACGATACAATAAAGTTTCCATTATTTATTTTTTTTAAAAAAGTTTGTTTAAAAAAGTTGAACGCATCACAATGAGAGAAAAATAAGTGCATAAAAAATCATACGAACTAATAATGAACAATTTACCAATTAATATCAAACTGTCCATCAAAAGGTAGAAAGGCTCACAATTTCCGTTTTTTATATTTTTACTTCTTACCATTCCAACCCGTTGAAGCTGCGAAGTAACCTTCTTGTGTTTACGAGGAGGTGCACAAGCATGATCACCTTCCCTGAACGTGATACGAGTTCTTCATGGCAGCCGCTGTGAGAGTCCGACGCGTACATGTAGATAAGATAAAAAGAGAACGCGTTACAATTCATTAGGTGAATCAGAAGCGGTGTGAGAGCCTGCCATGATCGATTCTGAACGCATAGGCTGAAAAAAGTCATTGACTTCGTTGGTGCTCGGACATTGGAAGTCCAGTGAAACTGGCAAAGATTTATGTCTAATGAACACACTGCTTGAAGAATGAAAAGGGCGCATTTTCAATATCCAGCCGGAAACTGTAGAAATTTGATGTAGAAATATTTGGGAGAGAGATTTTGTCATAAGACTAAGGTTGATCAACACATTGTTCTTGTACGTACCTTTCTTTTCTTCATCAAATTTTGCTTTTTCTTTTCTGCGGAGCAGAAAGGAAGCCTTGTTTTCGGCTTCGCGATTCAAAAATTATCTTTGCGTTACAGAACTGAAAATAATTTGCTCCGTTCTTCAAGTGGCCGCAGATTGTTGAGGGGAAGAACGATAAGACAAGAACATAATATATACGGTCATACGGACATGTTCAGGGAGTCCATATAGTTCCCAGTGGTACCTATAATCTAGTTTCTGGTAATTGGTTTCATGTCAGGCGTTCTGTCAGAATAATCTCCATAGCTCAGCTTTCATCCAATTTCGAAGAAATTCATCAAGGATATTCTCCTTAATTTCCGAACAGAAAATGAACGCGATTAAAATCGTAATTTGAGATTATAACACGCCGTCCTTGGTAAAACTGTCAATCCTAATAACCGTAGCACTTTAATGAACCGACTCGTTGCGGTCTTGAGACGGTCTCCGTTTCGGTTCTTTGTTTTTGTGCTCTCTTGACCCAATATTCATTTCGGCGCCTTCCTGCCAAAGGCAATGTTTGAAGCCAATATTTCAGAAGGAGGGTTTGTTCATTGAGTGTCTACGCCCTCCGGCGATGTCAACTCTTCTATTTGCACTGCTCCATCTGGTAGCTAAGTCGGGTTGGTAATTGGTGATTAAAAAAAAAGTGAGGAAACGTTCTCGTTCAAGGGGAGCAGGCTAGGCCGGCCGTTTGTTTCGGCCTTCCAGCACACGATAGTGTCGCCACTTCAGACAACGGACGCGGAAATATTTGACGGTATTTTTCACTTACTACCTCAATTCACTTCGACGCTCCTGACCTTAGCATGTCGACTCGTGTTATTCGAATTGAAATGGTGGTTTTATTTGTTCAAACGAAAAGGCCTCATCGATACTGTAAAAACAAAGGGAAGGTCGATGTTTTGCAACCGTCGAGTACTTTGTATTCTCAGCCATGCATATTCTTACTTCTTAGAACTCTTAAAATATCTAACTCTATAGAGCATTTTTATTTTTGCATCGAGTTTCATCCAAGTACTCCTATTGTTTTATTCGCTGACGAAGAATTTTTTTTCAGTTTGCTGTTCGATCTTCAATACCTTTATTTGTTCCCTAAGCACTTACTGTTTTTGCAAAAATAAAAACCTCTCATCCTACGTTTATCTTGTTGTCGCCGAAAGGGACGAAAAAGCCCTCAAGATGGCATAAAACTTGATCTTTTCAGAAATAAGTATGGGTTCATCAGATGGGTTCATTCAGGCGCGATTCATCAGAAATAACGGCAGGGCCACGTGAAATGTCCAATGATGATTTAGGCCCATTATTACTATTACCTTTACGTTTTTCATCGGGCGTAGACTGTTCGTGAACACAGAGAGCTGATCTACCGCGGCACTTGGTAAATTTTTCTGCAGATTTGAATCAAGGAATGAGTAACTGGCCTATGTTTTCTGATCCTGAAGCGGACGATAAAGGCCAAGGACGATGAGAGACGAGAAAAACGGGGTAGCTTTTAGCAATTTTATGGTCAATACAAAACACGTTTGGAAGTTCAAGGAAGGGCACTGACGCTGCCGAATACGCCACTTGTTAATCCAGATGTGGCGAAATTTGGGAGAATAAATTGACGGGAATTCGGAGATGGAAGAATACGAATTAATTTATTCGTTTCCGATCTAATTCGACTGAACAGTTCTTTTGAATTGGTATGATTCAATGTAACGGCGATGATATGACCGGTGGAGGTGATGATGGTGAAAGACAATAGCAGCATTGTCCGAAGCTGGAAGGGGCTACCAAATGCCAAGGACCGTCGAACAGATAAAGGACATCATGACCTATAGACAAAACCAGTGTTTCTCCGCCTTGACGTAGGCAGGTAGTATATGCTTAACTTGCAACACTCATCCTCTTCTGTAAGGTTATCCATCGTCGTGCAAAAGTTCACTCCGTCGTCCCTTTCGGCGAACTTTGGTGTCGCCGAACACGCTCGAATCGTGAATCGGCAATTGAAGCATCGGAACGATCAGATTGTTCACGAATAAATACTTACTCTTCTCCCACCTGAATCGGAAATTCCCTTGAGAAACTATAGTCGCAACGGGGCGAAAAATAGTTCCGGGCAAAGAAAATTTCGAAACGCTCGTCGCAGTTGCTCGCGTTTTGTAAAAAGAGCTATTACGAAGGAAGGCGTTACGCGAAACTGGAAGTTGACGAGAAAACTTCACTTTTTGTTCTAGAACATCAACTCGAAAAAAAGGGTGCCACATAGTTCACTCTTGTTTTGTCCTGAGTAGGACAGTGCTAACGCGGCTTCTCGTTTACTTAAGTAAACGTAGGTTTTCTATTCGAAAAATTACCATTCGTATGATTTTGAATAAAACAAGTACTCAGCTGTAATAAAGTTAACTTTCTCATAAAATTGATACCAAGTGCTCCTATTAGGTGATCTATAAATAACCAGAATACCTTCAATTTTTTGCCTCATACTCAGAGCCACAATACTCATGGTAGCCTTTTTATTATCATTATATGAATCGATATTTTAATGCAAATTTTCCATGTTTACAAATAATTCTTATAAGGGTAATGGGGAGTAGATGAAGTACAGTCAATTTCTTTAAAAATTCGAGTAAGTGTTCACACGCTCTCATCACATCACGGACGTTTAGCTTAAGAACAAGGCGGATGTCGTGTCAGTTTTTAAACGCGCTCTGATTTTCTATTCAAATTAGTCGAATCGAGGGCATATAGAAATGGGAGTCCCATCACGTACAGAGGGGCATATCGCTTTGCCTAACGTTGACAACAAAGCTGAAAGTAGAAATCTTGTCCTTGGTCATTCTGCAGCGAACAGCGACAACTGAAGAATAAAAACAAATAGCTATCTGCCTATTTATATTCTCTCGAAAGTGAAGTTTCTTTTATATCACACTATAAATAGTAACCCTTCTCGTCTTTCCACTGTTGTGACATCAATTGAGTGAAAAACCACGATGAGGAGAGGGTTTATACTTTCTTGAGAAAACTGGCGATGGAATTTTTGCATTCGAATTTTCTTTCATCGAGCAACCCAAACCATCGGATGAAAAAATGTGCGATAAGTACTTGTATTATGATTTTGAATATAAAAATGTAGTATCATGCCATTTATTGGATTTCCTATAGATTAGATAATACTATCAATTGCCGTTCACCTTTTGGCGCTAGTCGAACTGATGGTTATCACTGATTAAGTTGATGGACGTTCGAGTTTCGTTATTCATTCTCCCGATTTTCCAAGTAAAATGGTATAAAAAAACTTATGTTTATAATGTAGATATACATTTCACCTCGTAAGCATTCTTGCTACAAAATAAATAATGCAACGTACTGAATGTCTCAGAACTTGAATTCGGACCAGACATGAAATCGGGAAAAGCCCCAGATTCAGTAAAACCTGTGGCTGTGGTCAACTGATCCTCCAACAAACCAACTCCATAAATGCTGTTCTTTTGAACTCTCACAGAAAGAGTTTTCAGCTGTGACCTGACGAAGTATCTCTCACTTAGAACTCAATTAGTTGCATATTCAATGCATTAAAAAAAGCAACGTAGGCGCGCCGCAGCGGCAAGGTAATGTAAACTAAAAATACTACATCTTCTTCACCCCCTCCGCTAAACAATGATTTTACTCAAACGTCCCATCACGTTTGTATTCATTGAATTCATTGCGAAAGGTGCGAATAGTCTCCAGCTATATCGTCTGTATGAAGAGCGAAAAGAAGACGTGTCATTCATTATAGGGCCCCAAAACTATTGCAGTAAAGTCGTTTTCGATGATAAATTCAATGCTCTTTTTCGACGATCAGCATTTCGCAACCAATATGCAAAATGACCCTCAAAACACCCCTTTCAAGAAATGTGGCAAGCCAATTTTTCAGCGTGAACGACCCCGTTGTTCCTTCCAGGCGGATGGAGCTTCGGGCAAAGGGTCGGAGAGTTGAATGCCAACCGGCGTAAATGAAATAGTTGCCGACGGGTGAAATGAGTAGGCTAACATTTCCACCCTGAGACTTCTCATAGCCTATAATGATTACAGTCGTGAGGCGTCTTGAAAGGTCGCGAACGACCGGCGCTGTGCCAATCATTTTACAGAACGGGCAAGGAAACGCTCGTGTTGGAAACGGACCCGTAAAAGAAAACTAACTGGAAAATTAAATTATTGCGCTCGTTCTGGAACCATTCTTATAACTTAGTTATCATAGTTTGGGTTCATGCTACTCAAATCTAGTCGATCTCTTCAATTAAAAAAAAATGAAATAAGGACGGATACATAAATTGAGGAAAGTACGATAGAGTAAGGGAAATGTAGCCGTCGAACCGAATACTATAAGTACCTATGCAGGGTTTAAACGAGACTGAAACTCGTTAGTAAATTGAAAAAAAAAAAAAAAAAAAAAAAAAAAAAACGCTGCAAATGATTGTACAGTGGTTTATAATTCCTTCACTTCAATAATGATTTAAGCAGATAATCCAGTTGCAATAGTAATTATTCCGAACATTTTTAAACGTTCCCACCGAAAAACAGATTGGTAACTATAGGGGTCCAAAAATTTATAGAAATTGTTAACAAATCAATATACTTTGTTGAAAAACGTTGAAATATACGAACTTTCTCCCCTTATAACCCCCCCCCCCCAAAAAACCCTTAAAATTGAGGTAACGATTCGGATAACGAACTGAACTATTTTCACACCAAGATTGATGTTTGGTAAAAATTTCAAGAATTTATTTCTTATAGTTTCGTCAGAAAAGTGTTGAGAGCGAACGGCGGACGGACAGAATTTTTTAATAACTGGATATTCGGATTCTATATGCCTTGAAACGTAAATCATCAAATTTTGAGAGGGCTAGTAAATTTTTTTCTTCGGCGATTACAATGGTTTATTATATAATAAACCAAAACCAATAATAAATTCTTACCATCTCAACATTCCTAGGTTAGTCAAAGAAAGAGTACAATTGAACGTTCACCATCTTCATCAAGCGAATCACTCAATAGTAGCATTGTTATAATATAATTACATTATGCATTCTTTTTCGTCGGAAGGAATAAAAGTGGAATTGAACCGTGGCTGGCCAATCTATACCGGTCGACCAACTTTCGAAGAATTCCTCTGAGTGAGTCACTCGTATAACTCTTATGTAACGTGCTTGTCGTCTAAATAATCTAGAAAAAAGGATTGTCAACAAAACTTCGACCTTAGCAGAGAAGAATTACATTAATTCATTTCTTGATGAGAAAACGAAACTAGTTTATTTTCAATACCGAGGCCGATGGCCATATTATTAATGACATTAGGATGAGCTCTTTCGTGATTCAATTTCAATGTGAATCGTACGTGATTAAGATGAAACACAAGAAGTATGATTTTTAATTAATAATATTAATTTCTTGTTAATAATTGAGTTACATGAGATTCCAACTGCTACATCCATGTAAATGATCAAAGAACAGCCCAAATCTAGGTTCTAGCTAATAATGATTTGCTAATAGAGAAAGACACATCACCGAGTAAAATTCGCAAGAATTCTCTTACTTAATTTTTCGAAAACAGTACCAGTTAGCGGTGCCAATTTTTTGAACGAGAAGGAAATGGTACTGGGTTGGTGAGGGAGAGAAGAACCAGGCGACATGTTCTCCGATTTTTTATTTACTGGCCGAGTACTTTCGCCCCTTCGGGCATCCTCAGGGCGATGTGGAACCATAGGTTACCACAGCCAAGGAGAAGGAAATGGTTATAGGAAAACACTTTGAATTCAACTTTGAACTGTGACAAATACAGCGTTCCTAGTTACATTACTTAGTTATGGTAGTAAAATAGTAAAAAGGCGAAGTTTTTATTCGTTTGGGCAAATTCTAATAGAAAATATCGGCTGTCTGTAACGGTACCATATTATGCGGCCGCCCTTGTGTAGCTAATAAAAACTTAATTTAAGAATAATACGATAAAGATAATAATGTTGCGATTACAATTTTTTTCCACATAATACCATTCGCCTATGTCATCAATCACTTGAATAACCTTTTCTCTAACGTCTTGCGCAGATTTATACAAATAGAATTTCTAGTTTTTGCGAAATGAATATTTCAATGAAGATTGTTTCGATATCTGGCGGAAGAGGAAAGCCAAGAAATGAGTAAAAGTCATCCTTCAACTGTCACCATCTATTCACTACGAAAGCCTATTCCTCGACTATGATAAAGGTGTTGCCAAGCACGATGTCTGGGGAGAGCAGTAAGGTCAGGGAGGCCAATAGCTGCCAAGAGAAGGGAGACGCGGCGCCGCGGATTCAAGCCATCGTCGAACAGAACAGCTTCGAGGAGGCAGTCGAACGCCTCACGAAGCAACACACAGTCTCACTCTCTTGTACCGCCAGTGAAAGTGAATAGTGCTCTGCACTGTAGCAGCGGAGGCAGCAGCGCCTGTTCGCCAAGGAATCGACTCTACCTCCGAGGACCAAGTCGAGTCATTCCGCCATTCTTTGCTGGTACGAGCTCCTGACGGTAGCCCCCAGCCAAGACGAGGCGCAGCGCAACTTACGAGTCCCCACTCTAACTATAAGAAGATTTGAAAGTGTGGACAAGCACACAAGCAGCGCCAGACACGGTCGACATCTTGTAGAGTCGGCACCATGGCGAGACTACGATCGCTGACGTCCTCTCTCCTCCTTCTGTTCCTAGTAGCAGGTAAGCCATAAACTGCTTTGCCGAAGTCTGAACGGCGGAGTTTCTGCTTTAAAAAAAATGTCAGCAATTTCTTCTATTTCCTCAGAATATATTTGATGATTTTTTATCTTCACCTCAAAATGTCAAACTTATGGGAGGAGGGTAGGGAGTAGTATCTTCCCCACCCTTACGAGTTACGCAACTCCCTCCATCCTACCGTTTCAATCTCTTTAAAAATCTTTCACCACTTTCACCAAACATTATGACTTCAGCCGCAAACCAGTTGGCGTTCCTCGACCATGACTGAAGAACGGTTATATTATTCTTAGTTTTCAATAATTTCCAACAGAAAAGTTCAAAAGTGAACTTATAGTGAACAAAACATCGATACTATCGTTGAAATGTTGTATTGTTAAAAATAAAATAGGCTTGCTACTTAATGCTGTTCACGAAAAATAATCATGCTTCGATTGAAATAAAACAAAGTCATAATACCTTCTCTGAAAGGTTTGAAAATTTTTAACGGCAATCAAATATTTCTTCTTCGATGTTAATTTTAAAAAATTCGCTCTTCTACCATACGCCTAGAGTCACCTTATGGACTCCCCTGGGCCCCCACCCTGGAGACTCCCGATAGTACAAAAGAGCATTAACGGAATTAAAGAAAAAATACTTCCATTTACTACGTAAACATGGAAGTAATAATAGAAGTACAATCAAGAGAAGATCAAGGCAAATAAAAGGAACAAAGGAGAAAGAGTCGCCAAGTTTGTCTCCCCCTCACCCCAACAACCAATATAGAAATTGTTGTCCAAGTTTTTCTCCCCTTTATTACAGAAACAACCGAACTTTTCATTGTTTCATTCTTCAACAATAGAAGCAGCTAATGAATATTTTTCTTCTAATTAGCCAATTCTGTTGCCTTGGTCTGACACATAATCCAGAGGATAATATCAGAGGTGTCGATGCCAGGTGCTTGTTATCTAGATGGTCCAAACTTTTGAAAACCTCAATGGTGTTTGAATAATGAGCGACGAACCGATTATGTTATGCCCTATATACACCGCCTCTTTCCTAACTTCCTCGTTTGTCGCGCCCTCAAACCAACAACTAGGGGATGTATTAAACCACTGATCTGCTCGGCTGTTTCACGGCTCGTAATCTCGATTTCACTTGTTTTCATCGTCGAAAGCGGTTGCAATGTCTCCAATATAATTTCGACATCCGCTTTAAAAACCTGTCAAGAATTTTCAAACTGAGCGAAGTAAAAACTTTTAAACATAATAATATTTCTCACATACAGTTTTTTTTTTTTTTTTACGCATTACTTTTTTTTGTAGCTGCCTTATTAGGCTCCTACTATTTTAATACAATCTGTTTATTTCAAACTTATAGATTTGCGACTACACTAATATTAGCCTTATACCAGATTCCCACGGAATCGAACTGTGGTTTTTTTTAGAAATGCATGGATACCATTCGTAGATTTTCCGTCAAAACTAGAGTTGAGGTAATTAGACACCGGGGAAGGTGTCAGAGCTCAAGAAGAACACCCATCGAAAAAATCCAATATTTTACTTATCAAAGCTAGTCGAATTTGTGTAAAGTATAGAGAATTCTGCTCGTCCTTTCTGCGATAAAATGCTGCCATTTTCCCTCAATTGAAATGCACTTTTTTTTCTTACTATTATTATTATTATTATTATTTTTTTTTTTTTTTTAGCTCTTTACTTATTGGTATTTCTTTTAGTTCATTATAAGGTATTGGGGAGCTGAAGACGATAATGCGTAGGTACTCATCTTAAGAAAGATGAATATACTTTGTAGAAAGCATGCAGCTAGTTGAGCGACAAGTTCTGATTTGCATCGGTTTCGAATTTAGAAACGATTGATGTTGCGTCAAAAATTAGGTCGCTAGGCCGCCAGGTTACCGTATCATTCTCGCTGATCCGCCAGTCTAGGACCAAGTGACTCGATTGGTCGAAAACGGTTGCTCGTACCTTGTCAACCCGTTGACGCTTTCAGCTCCGCGTCAACTTTCTCCTATTTCCAGTTTGACCTCGACGAAACTGTCGTATTGATTCTTGAAATGAAAAAGTGGTTTCACTTTTTGAGTATATCGTATGATTATTTTTACTCGATAATTATTTGTTTGAAAATGAAAAATTAGTTGTTGGCTGTAAGATATTCTGGGTCGTAGATACATTTTGGGGGGTCAATTTTTTCTACCACGGTATTGGCGATTTAAATAAAATTACAATTACCTGTTTTGCTTGTGTGACATTTCATTTTTCTGACATTGTTCCATTTTGAGAACAATATAAAAAGAGTCGCCAAGTTTGTCTCCTCCTACCACAACACCGAATTGTATAGTTAATTTCACAAAAGAAAGTTGTTTTAAGCCTCAGATTTAACAGTACAGGCAACGCTAACAAACAATGTAATCGCAAAAACTTTTTTTTCTTTTTTTTATAAATCCCGCCATTACAGTTGTATATATTGTTCAATTTTCTGTAGAAGATCAGTCGATTTCGATTATGTAGCTGACGATTTGTGTTGTCTGGTTTCGAAAAACAGATGAATTCCACTCTCTTATGAACAGGAGGATAGTAATTTCAATATAGTGGAGGCCAATCGCTTCAATTCTGCGGGCAATCAAGACGTTAATTATTCATCACATCATTATTCTGTTCAATATAATCGTATCGAACCAAGTACCTAATAAGCGAGCATAGCTAGAACTTTTCGGAAGTCCTTCGCCTAGTTATGAGGATGATCTATCCACTTAACGTGCGCAGCGAGGAAGATAACATCAGAAATTATGTTGTGAGAACCTTCATTGCAATGCGTCTTTTGCTTTGAGGGAAGTTGTCGACAACAAGAAGTACCACTTTCTTCAGGGAGGCAAAGGAATGATCTGATGGTTACTGCAAAGAAATGTATATCTAAGTATTGTTGGGCACGTAAAAAAACTGGACTTATCAGTTCACTAATTATTCAGTTATCAGTATCAATTTAATATCAATCTAATAGTATCCTAAGAGTGTCTAAGAGTATCAATTTAATATTTTCAGTTACTACCATTCAAGTTTATTTTATCGAGTTGAGTAATTGGTATAAATAGTTGAGTAGGTAGAGTCGTTTTTGCTCCCTTAGTATGTACGAGTCGTATTTTTTCGTTGTAATGTCCTCATTGTTCCTAATAGCTATACAGATACCGATCAATTTAAGTTCGTAAATCTCCCACCAAATAATTCCCATCACAAAAAAATATTAATTACGTAAACGTATTGAAAAGTTCACCTTAAATTAATTTCGGCCAGAATTCCTCGCATTCTAGAGGTTTTGAATCTGAGAGGAAAACCGCTTTAGAAACAAACATCCTGGTTTATCCGGCATTACGACCGGCTACATCGTCCTACGTCGTTGATTCAAGGACTATTCCATCAGAGACTAAACTTTCATTTCTACACGAGCGAGGTTAGAACGAAGGCGAGAGTGTAAAACAAAAGAAAACCGCCGGGATCTAGTCAACAGATGTAAGAAGATTCTCCAACTGTAAATAAGTCGTTCGGTTGGTTCTCGTTATGAAACTTGCGCAATAAAAAAGCAAGGCTTTTTTCAAGACATTTATGATTGAATTTTTTAAACATATTGAATTCCAAAAAGCGATCGCCTCAACGTCTATTCATTTTTGAAGTAGAAAAAAGTTGACAAGTATGAAAAATGATAGAAACGATTATCAAGTAATTGATAAATTTTCTATTACCCGATCTTTCTCTCTTAATTCTCTTACATACAGAACTATATTGAAATAATTAGTCACTTTTTCTATTTTTTTTTTTTCAATCTTTCTCGCAGAGTTGGTTTTCTTATAATAAAAACTATTAGTACTATAGGTAGTTTTCCGATTTTGTTTTTTCTTTGGAAACCCTACAGTCAGAATTCAGAGAAAAAATAAATGAAAATCATCCAACAGTTTAGGTAGTGTAGAATATATGTGCCTATTCATAGTTAGAAAACATATCAAGGTATTTGATGATATGAACAATTGAAGAAACTGGTGTTGACAATCCCGACACGCTATTGAAACTTTCTACTGGTAACCTAGCCAATTTTTCTGGTACATCATCCCTGAAATCCAGTTGTAAATGTGTTGCAGTAACTACCATAAACGACTCAATAGTCGTAAGTTAGCTTGATTGCACAACGGAGATATTTTACTTCCCCCAGTATCAAATTAATTGGCCAACACCTTCATTGCTTTCAGTTATTCGAGTTCTTTTGTCAGGTTAAGTTTTCTCTTTTCAATATAATAACAATCTTACGCTTGATATGGAAAGGTGAGCAATTATAAAAAAAACATAGGTATATCTATAAAACTTCTTTTGGTCATCATCCATTCGTTGTCATTTCTCAACCTGCTGGTCGTTTGAATCGGATTGGTACATATGTTGCAGTAATTCCATTTGTATTTAACGTATCTGCTTTCCACAAGATTTTCATTTCATCCTGAATTTAAAAAAGTGGTTTATTATAATGTTCGAAATGTGATCAAGATTGAGTCTTCAGCGCACACGTTTGCACTTGAGTGTGAATATTCTATTTTTTAACTTCCCACCGAAAAACAGATGGTAACTATAGGGGAAAACTACGAGACGACTATTCTCATTTTAATCATTTTTATTTTTCTTGATTTCCTAATTAAAAGCTAAACTTATTGCCTAACGATACAGCTGGAGAGAGTGTTTGACAGCCATTCGAATGAGTATAGGACCAGTATAGAACGATTTTTTATTTACGAACGATTTATGAACGATTTATTATTGAATAATAAACCAAAAAGGATACAGCAAATATCATGTTCGAAATGTGATCAAGAATGAGTCTTCAGCGCACACGTTTGCACTTCAACTGCGAATGATTCTATTTTGTTGAAATGCCGTTTCTGTTTTCCTCTGTTGGCCTTAACACAATGAAAGGATGCTTGAAGTGACACGAGCAATGCTCTATTGAGTATAAATGAAAGCATTATCATTTGAATCGATCTTACGCGAAAACAATTGTTAGAGATTTTTCATGTACTGCCGAATTTCCTTACAATCGCTTTCAATACCAACTGATGCTTAACAATGGACCCATTGAATTTGTGAAAGCTTTGATGTAAATGTAGAAGCCACCCACTATTTTTTGTGTGAATGCTTTCGCTTCTGCGTAACTTAAAAACATCCTACACGCTTACGAAAGCCCCCGAACAAGATCATTCCCAAAAACTCATATGGGTCGGCTGTAATAATGCGCCTGTTTTAATACGTAAAGCTGGCCTGCCGCATCTGAACAGGATCGGTGAACGCAGTTAGTTACGTTGGCTCGCCTTGATTGAATTCTGGTCAGACTTCGAGACAGGAAGTTCGAACCGTAGGTTCCGTTCCAACTTTTTTCAAAGCCGTATTTATCTCGGCGTACGTACCGGTTTGAATGTAGTGTTCACTTCCTCGAATAAACAGGACTGCCCCGGTCGCATAATAAAACCATAAATACCAGAAGCTGTAGTTAGACAAGTGCGGAGAGTTCCTGAAGACGTCGATGACTTAAATACATGGCATTAATCGCTATGCATTTTTCTTCTTCTCCACCCCGTAGTTTTGGTTGCCTAAGGCACGAGGTAGGAAGTGACAAATTTGTCATCACCACATTTCAGTGGAGACTCTAAACCAAGAATCAGTGCAAGTAACGAGAAGATTAATGGCGATTATCAAATAACTCACAATCGAAACTAGAATATTTATCTTCTTTTCCTTCTCGTTGCATTTTTTTATGTCCGGGGGTTGTGAGGAGGAGAAAAACCAGGCGACTCATTCTCCAATTCTTTATTAGCTGGCCGAGCACTTTCGCCCATTCGG
This sequence comes from Tupiocoris notatus, assembly GCA_037159825.1. NCBI lineage: Eukaryota > Metazoa > Arthropoda > Insecta > Hemiptera > Miridae > Tupiocoris > Tupiocoris notatus. The sequence goes on along the minus strand of JASJUZ010000757.1, from coordinate 31,965 downwards.
GCATCCTCAGGGCGACGTGGAGCCGTAGGGTCCACAGCCAAGTCGGCTCAGCCACTAGGTTATTTATATTAAATCACATCTTGTCTGCCTGGTTTCCCTATTTCATAAGTTGGGGGGACAATAATTGAAGGAAGAGTTATCGCAGAATATTTAACATTTATAAATAAGAAAATATTTATAAATCAGCATAGTAAATCTTGCGCTCTCAGCAAGACCAGGCAATCCCCTTCTTCGTACCTATTCAACACCAATCGATTCCAAAATTTTGTATAATCTTTTACTGAACAACAAGCAGTTTGAAAGTGGTGGTAATCGTTTCTGATGGGACCAGGCTGGGTCCGTATTGAGGACAAGCCGTCTCAAGGACGACTGGGCTAAGCTTCTAAAGATCAAAAGTTGAAAGGATTGAGCAATGTTTTTTTCCGAAGTTTCTTCGCGCCGTACCGCTACGAATTCTAACACGAGCCAACCGATATTGCACTTTCATTTCGCTGAAATTTGCCTTTTAACTCGAAATTCGGTAACTCCAGCTAGATTGCAATTTACGCCAAATCTCAAACACGTCAGATTAGCTCGTGGTCCAATTACTGACTCATTCACCATAGGGAGGACAATTGTAGTTAATGGAGCAACGTTGTAAATAGGGAAATTAATAAATTATGATAATATTTATTATATGATATTGCCCTTGATATAGAATGATGATCGATGGGCTTAGGGCAAGTAAAGAACTTTTTCAAAATATATTATAGTTACTGCTGTAAGAAACTTGATTGGAAAATTTGATCGAACATTGAACGCATCTGGAGATTGTGTAAATAAAATTCATACCATAATATATTCGATTTAAGCAGCTCTCCTTCAACACACATCTTTCGGCGAATTTTCGAAGAAAATGATGCTATAAATTTCGTATCTGAATTTCTCATATTCATAATACTTGTGTTTTGAGAGTTTAAGCATTTTTGTGTAGTTATTTTCACAGTTTCTATTCTAACTTTGACCTGAACTAATTGTTTTTTACAGGAGTTCTATCCCAGGACCGAGTGAAAAGGCAAGATGATGAAGGCGGCGACGAAGAAGGTGCATCAGCAGACGAACTTTGTAAAGACCGACCGCCAGATGAGTATTTTAGGCTCACGACGACTGGAGATTGTAGAGATGTTGTCAGGTAATCCACATAACGCAAAGCTTTTATGTATAAAAAACATTGCTCTAAACCTGATCGCGATGAAAATTCAAAAATTAACGTTTGCCAATTCCAAATCGCAATTTTTTTCATGAGCTATTTTGATATTCCCTTAATCATCCCTTTCCTTAGATTGTTATTTGGGCTGACAGGGTCATTTTAATAGATCTGGCAAATCCCTGGATTGTTAGAATGCGGGGTACAACCAGTTTTAAGGGAGTTGAAGTCAGGTCTGGGTGTGGCTAACCCAGTAGCAGTTAACCGCACCCTTTGAGCTACTGGCGCGAAATTATTGAATAACCAGCTTATTACGCGGTTGTCCGCAAGAATTGACATCGTAACAATATTGTCGAGGTGTGAGCGTTGAAAGAAAATTTTCAGGTTTTCTGATAACGGCAGTAATGTGCTTTAGAAATAATCCTTTATCAATTTTAATTTTATTGCATTACGCGAGGATAATTTTATGACACTAACGATATAAATTTAGTTTTCCCCTCGTTGGTTTGTGGTACCTAGTTGTAATGTAGCAGGATGTTAGTTGATTGTTCAATAATTAATCGGATTGGGGATAAGTTTAGTTTATGTCGTTGATCTGTTGATCGTTGTACCTGAAATTATTGGAATTTGGCTTTCCTGCCGCTTTCACCAATTGAGCTTGATACTATCAACAAGATGAAAAGTCTGAATAGCAAAGGGTAGGGACCTAAAATTATTACTCGCACTATCTCCGCCAGCTTGCCAACGGCGCCTTAGCAGGTACATGTTGGAGCAGTAACTGTATGAACGAGTAACAACTATTTACTTTAAGAATGTGTAACCGTAAAATGTAAAAAAAGAACTTTACTTATATATGACGAAGAAATTTTCTTCGTGGTATTCGTGATCCAGGGTAGTAAGCGAGTAAGTTAGCTGCGAACCACTCATTTAATTTGTTCGATGATCGCTTTTGACAATACTCCTATGTTGAAATTTCGATAGCAGTTGTTGACTCACTTTTCGCGGAGGAAAACTGTAATTAATGTTAACTGTTGCACCTCCTACGAAAACAATTGTGACACTTGATGACGGAAAGTTGAATTCATCGAGATCAGGTCAGTCAAGGAGTTGTGTTGCTCTTATTAGGTGCGACAAGGGCGCAGAGAATGGAGTGACGCGGCTGGCTGGAGTCAGATGCCCAAACTCGCTCGCCTTTGACATCGAGCGGCAGACGTGCGACTGGAAAACTAACGTTAAAAATTGTGACAAATTAGAGAGTAAGTATAAAGGCGATGAAGTGGCAACGAAGGGCATTCTTGCTGCATGTACAATTCCATTATAATCGAAGCGATAATTTTTGGAACTAAGAAAAATTGAATTTCTTATTATTTCACGATAAACGTAAGAATTGAATGAGCCCAAACATTTTCAAGGGTGAAAATGATTCATTCGCAGATCTATTATTTTCTTAGCGGACGCTGGTGTTGTTACATCTTTATAAATTATCGGACTGAACTAAACAAATTACCTCAAAATGCAACTAGCGACTGAGAAGTCATAAACGATAATGAAAGATATTGAGTTTGGATTCATGACTAGAAGTCGCTAGCAATTCTTCACCCAATATAACCCAAGAACAATAAAGGAACTTCATACCAGGTATCTATACCTATCGCGACCAAACATCAAATGATAACCAGAGCATCAGTATTACTGGTTAAAATAAATTTCAGCTTATTAGGGAGGAAGTATTTATTGATGACACCAATCACCCTCGATAAATCCTTAAACATAATCCCTCGTTCCTTAAAAATAAATTATATATTTCTCCGTCTATAGCACGAAAGTTACATGTTCTCACCAGTGTCCTCGATATGAAATTCAGCAATTTACCTAGTGAGCATTCCCGTGTACAGCCCGGCAATCAACCCTACTGGAGGATTAATTTTTTTGCATGCCCGACGCGTTTCACCAACTAACCGCAAGCGTAAATTGCTTGGAGTAAACGGAAATGCCACTATTAATCTAAAAAGCGGTTAATGCGAAGAAAGAATACCTAAAAATCACGAGGCACGGTATTAAAGGCGCTTGGAAATCAGCCAGAAACTTCTGTACATACAAAAACGTCTTTTTATAACGCTATCCATTGCAACAGCAGGACGGCCTTATCGTTACCACTCATGCCGACTCATCATTCCACTCATAATTCGCCATATTTGAACGTATCAATTTTGTGTGTGCCCCTAGGTGTACCAAGGCAGGAATGAAACAAATAAGTTGTCCTTCCGGGCTTGCCTTCGATATAGAAAAACAGACATGCGACTGGCGTGGAAAAGTGACCAACTGTGATCGACTAGATAGTAAGTCGCCGTCCCCCGCAAAACGAGAAATCAAACATGGGCACACGGAGGAGAGGATTCCAAAGAAATCCGAATATTCCACCTCGGAGGAAATTCGGCCGTATTTTGGTCCCTCGTTGTAGATTCGGCTTTAGTTGTTCACCATCACCATTTGGTTGTAGTTGAAATTTTCGAAGGCGTTTGGCCGTCTCGGAAACGTAGAAATTTACTGCGCTCTCCCATAAAACCTAATCCTTGTACATTTTGTCCATCCTCTTCCTCGCTTTGCTTTGCTGGCTATTACTATTCGGGTCAATGAGGTTGTTTGTCATTTACAAAATTAATATCATTTCACATGAGTGACTAACAAGATTATTAAAATCAAAATAATACATCGATGATAGAATTAGTCTGATTACAGTTGAAGCGCCCTAGAACAAATAACTTTTTTAAAACATATAGAGAATTCTCTGTCTTGACGTCGCATTCTTTGATGTTCGTGGATTGTGAAGGGGAAGAAACCATGCGACTCATTCGCCAATTGTTTAATGTCTGGCCCAGACAATCAACCAATCAAATAAAACAAATAATAAATAAAAATAAATCAATTAATCAAAATCAAAAATTAATCATTGCTGCCGATAACCAAAATTTCGAAAGTTTTTGAACCTTACAAATAATACTAATGAATTCTTATACCTCGTACCTAGGATAATTTCTCATCACTACCACAACGTTGTTTTTTTTTTCAACCAAGTAGTGAAAAACTATAACATTATACTGTTACAAAAATTGTACTCGTGTGGGGAAAAACATCTCGAGACATTATATATTACCTCTTGAATAAAAATCTAATAATTGGACCGAGATCTGTGTATAATTTTTTTTTCAATTTTATTTGTTTAGTTTTTCATTCTTTGAACTAAGAATGAGGAATGTATGAGCACGAGTGCATGCGCATGAGATTCACATCCTAATTGTATAAAAATTATAATTTATGTCATTCTCTTCTATATTGTTCTACGTAACAAGGCATGTCCGAAATCTGTGTTTTCAAATTAACTCTTCCATTTCGGATTTCAAGCCATATCAGAGAAAAAATAAGTGCGCGGAGGAGCACTTTCTTTTGTCTGTCCTCGTTTCATGATACTTTCTACTTCTCAACTCTCTGTTTCAATTGTTGTAATGAAATTTAACTATAATCAAGTGTTTTAACCTGGCACAATACCTGTCATCTTTCATACCAAGAACACGAGATTAATATTTTAACCCGCTCTCTTCTCTTGATGGCATCCACGTTGTTTTCTCACTCCTCGATTTCTCGCCATTCCTTTCCCAGATTTCTTATTTTGGATTTCCAAAACGCAAAAAATCTAAAACTATCCTCGGCTAGCAAAAGCTATCATGTTAAAGTTTAGTAGGAACCGCGTCTACGCATGTCAACTGTTGGTCACAAGCCACCGTTGTGGATCACGTTTTCAAAGCGTTCGCCCTCTTCAGCTTCCCTGCGACGAGAAGGAAAACCACCCAAGAGATCTCCTGTAAATAATAGATGCACGCGTCGCAATTTGTGTCTATATACTGATCAGTGTGTTCTAATAAATTTTATCAAATCATTTCAGAACCAAGAAAGGTAATGCCTATCTTGAAAACGGACGAGCCAGTTTGTCCTGAGGGTAAACTTTCGTGCGGCAACGGCGAGTGTATCGAAAAGGAGCTTTTCTGTAACGACAAACCAGAATGCAAAGATGAATCCGACGAAAACGCTTGCAGTAAGTTGCTCATCGCCATATTCGGAGAAATTATATAGGATTTTGGATAACTATAAGCTGGATAACTATGTTTTATAATTCTTGTAGAAAATAATTGAAACTCAAGCGTTACAAAAGGTTTCTTTCCAAATCCAATTTATGATGCGGAGACTTTTTCATTGCGCATTTTTGTGAAACTGCCTTAAATTAAATATTTGATTCGAGGTTTCTTCAATAATATAATTTATTTCCGTAGTAGAGGGTTATGAGAGGCTGTGGACCTCATGGTTCCACGTCGCCCTGAAGATGCCCGAATGGGCGAAAGTGCTCTGCCAGCCATTAAAAACCTGGAGAATAAGTCGCCTGGTTTTTCTCCCCCTCACAACCCCTCTACTACTAAAAAATGTAGTAGAAAACCTGCTGATTCGTTGATTTATTTCCTTTACAGCTGTCGAACTCGACCCGAACAGAGCTCCTGATTGTGATCCCACTCAGTGTGTTCTTCCTGACTGTTTCTGCTCCGCTGACGGTACCAGGATCCCGGGTGGTATCGAACCGAATCAAGTACCGCAAATGATCACCATCACTTTCAACGGCGCCGTCAATGTAGACAACATCGACCTTTATGATGAAATCTTCAATGGTCAGAGGCAAAACCCCAACAGTTGCCAGATCCGGGGTACATTTTTCGCTTCGCATAAATATACCAACTACGCTGCCATTCAAGATCTGCATAGACGAGGTCATGAAATCGCAGTTTTCTCATTGACTCATAAAGACGATCCCAAGTACTGGACCGGTGGTTCATACGACGATTGGCTCGCAGAAATGGCCGGATCCCGGCTCATCATTGAACGTTTTGCTAACATTACCGATGGCTCCATCATTGGAGTTCGCGCCCCATATCTCAGGGTAGGTAAACCATATTTTATAAGCTCTAGCCAGTGATATAAATAGTGTTGTACCAGTATTACTACGCTTTTATTGGATTGCTTAAACCTGAAACGATAAGTTTAATCTTCGTTTTTGGGTAGTCGCTTCATATCTTCTTCGTTTTGAAGTTTGCGGGGGAGAAAAACTGGGCGACTCGTTCTCCATTTTCTTTATTGCCCGCCGAGCACTTTCGCCCCTTCGGGCATCATCAGGGCTTTGTAGCACCATTGCTAGCAATGGCGAAGGGGCGAAAGTGCTCGGCGGGCAATAAAGAAAATGGAGAACGAGTTGCCCAGTTTTTCTCCCCCGCAAACTTCAAAACCAAGAAGATAAGTTTAATGAACAAAGATTTAAAGAAGAGATGAGAGTTTATAATCGACCTGTAAGCTTGCAAATTTTCCTAAATACATAATATTAAACCAAATATTACTCATGAGCGTTAGCCGAAAATATTTACCATAATAGGTTGGTATTTGTATTAAATTTTTTTTCATACTAGGTATCAAGAAAAGTCGTGAAAATATTCTTATTTTTTCTAGGTTGGTGGTAACAAACAGTTCGAAATGATGGCTGACCAATATTTCGTCTACGACGCTTCGATCACTGCACCGCTCGGCCGCGTGCCCATCTGGCCTTACACGCTCTATTTCCGTATGCCCCACAAATGCAACGGTAACGCTCAGAACTGCCCATCCAGAAGCCATCCTATCTGGGAGATGGTCATGAATGAACTTGACCGAAGGGACGACCCCACATTCGACGAATCTCTTCCTGGTACGTTTCGATTCTCTGCTGGGAATTATTGAATTAATGAATGTTTTACTGTCGCATGACTGTTTGCAAGGCACCCTAAAACTAACCAGAAAAACAATATTAATAGCGTAATGATCCAGTGTACAGTCATTTAATTTAGACAAAAAAGTGAAACATTTTCTTTTTTGTTTGTTAATTCATTGTACTCTAAACATTGGATTCATATTAAAATGTATCGCCCTGTTTGGACATTTTGCAGTCAGCAGTACAAGACGGAAACAATTCATATTTAACGATTACTTAAAACAAATTTTGTTCAATATTAACGGAAAACCAACGACAAAACAGTGATATTCAAGGTGATTTTAATAACCGCTTCCTAATCAAGATTCGTTCAATCTTCCTCATATCTAGGTTGTCACATGGTGGACTCCTGTTCCAACATCCAAACCGGAGAACAGTTCGCTCGCCTTCTGAGGCACAACTTCAACAGGCATTTCTCAACCAACCGCGCTCCTCTTGGTCTCCATTTCCATGCGTCTTGGCTCAAATCCAAGAAAGAGTTCAAAGAGGAACTCATCAAGTTTATCGAAGAAATGCTCGACAGAAATGACGTCTATTTCGTAACAATGCTTCAGGTAATTGTCGGGAAAATGTTCAGTTTAGCTCGACCGTATCGCAGGAAGAGGCAGTCGTTTGTTATGAAATCGCTACTTACGTGTCTAACCGAATAAAAAAAATAGGAGTTGTTGGGGGTTTCTTGCAATAATTCCTCTCTAACTTCATCGAAAGTGTTCACAATACCTATGGTTATAGGGATGAGGGAGAGATAAACTTGGTGCCTCTTTCTGGTTCTCTGGTCTCTTTCTGGTTCTTTCATGATTCTCTATAATGGCCTAGATCTTTCGCCCGTTTAGGAATCTTCAGGGCTAGGTCCATCAAATACCTATAAACTCCTCCCAATAAATAAGAGAAAAATGCGACAAACAAAAGAAGAATATTTAATGGTTTCATTATATGAAGGAATGATATATTGTTAATTAATCAATAATGTTTCATCAGGTTATTCAATGGATGCAAAATCCTACGGAGCTCACATCTCTGCGAGACTTCCAAGAGTGGAAGGAGAAATGCGACGTCAAAGGACAGCCCTACTGCTCCCTCCCGAACCCCTGCCCTCTGACAACAAGGGAACTTCCAGGACAAACCATTCGACTCTTCACTTGCATGGAATGCCCCAATAATTATCCATGGATTTTGGACCCAACCGGAGATGGGTTTTCTTCAAAATAAGGGTATTACCCGCAAACGACAAGAAACTTGTGGAATTTTAAAAATATTACGCGCAAAAGCAAGATTATTGAATTATCAAAAAATAATGTAAACGCCACGAACATATATTTTTGGGCTATTCGAGTTCATTCAAATTTACGATACAAAAAAGTCAAAATTTCGCCCCTTGTTGATTGTTTCGGGGCTGAAAACCTCTTCGGCGGGGCTAATAGCAAATAAAAGAGCGTCGCATCAGCTCATTGGTTGAGTTATCTAAGGCTGTACAAAATAATATTTATGTATGTATTTAAAATGTACATTTTTTATAATTTTACGTACTTTGACTCTAGCCATTCGGGTGTAAAGAATTTTGTAAGAAAATGTGTTCTGAGCTCAATAAAACTCGGTTGAAAACGAAATTCGCACTAGTCATTTCAATTTTCACATCCCAACGTTTCGCCATCTCATGCGAATAACAATTTATTGGACAAATATACTTTCTAGTAGATATTACAAAATAAGTTATTAATTTTACTATAGAGTCCTTCGAAGAAGAGTAATTAGGCGTTTCAAAATTTAACCCAAGCTGTTGACCGAACTGAAGACCTTCTGTGATCAAAAGTGACCTTTTGTCTTGGACTTCTGGTGCAGTTCTATACACGTGTATGTGTGACTTCAAGTACAGCAGTTAAAAGGTGGAGTATAGATATTCGTTATCCATAATTTAGTTTTTAGATTTTTTTTTTTACACGCACGTTAGTTTCAGGTATTTTTCGCAATAGGCCTCCAGTTCACATAACCATTGGGTGCAATGAATTTCCCATTTGAATGTATTATTTTTCGATTATAACTATTATAATTGGCCCGCCTCACAAGTTTATGTTTTACGTTTCAAGGCATAGCTAATCTGAATAAAGGAAGGAAAAATTTTTTTTCTATGGTAATAACAAAGACCCAAGGATGGCTGAAATCATGGATTACATAGGTAGGTACATTGTCAGGTTATTTTGAATACCTACCTAAATCGTCGTATTTAGGACATTATTACATCAAGGGATTTGAAGGATTAGTAAATTCATATTTTTCGACGTTTCAAAACGGCTGCGTTTGGTATCAATATGTTCGAATAGATAAAGGTAGAACTGAATGAGACCCTAACGGGGCTTAACTTGCAGATTTTCTGTGAGTAATTAGGGAGAAATTGACAAATTCAGCATGACGATATAGTTCGAGGAAGTAGGTATAAAAGGAATGAAAACATGAGTGTGAAAGCACGAGCCCGTTCGGCAAAGTAAACAAAAGGCATGGTGTGGATGTGCGAATACTGAAAGCAGAATGTGCAGAAAGTGACCCGACTAGGGGATGTGTGGATGCTCCCTCACAGCGCAGTTTTAAAGTGAGTACTTTTTTACTGCCAAATAATATACTACTACATTTTAATCCACAGTGTTAGATAACTCCGGAATGTCGAGGGGTAATTACACAGTGAATATAAACATTAATTGATCGCCACAACAGCTTGCCATTTTCTTTGTTTCTATGTGCGTACCTAATTTTGGGTTGAAAAATGACACGAAAACGCTGCAAATGATTGTACAGTGGTTTATTATTATTTCGCTTCAATACTGATTTAAGAAGACTATCCATTTGTGATTTTAGATATTCCAAACATTTGTGAACATTCCCACCGAAAAACAGATGGTTACTATAAGGGAAAACTCCGTAGCAACTATTGTAATTTTAATAATTTTTATTTTCCTTAATTTCCTAATTAAAAGCTAAACTTATTGCCTAACGATACAGCTGGAGAGAGTGTTTGACGACCATTCCAATGAGTATAGAACGATTTTTATAGCTCCAAGAACTCTCGAGTTATACCCTCATATCAAATTTCTGAAAATCTCCCAAATTCGGCACAAAAGCTTCGATAACTCGAGAACCAATAAAGCTATCGACCCGGCGATGGTCTCATTCGATTCAGCGTCCAAAAATCTATAGAATTTGATACCACGTACACATTTTTCTGAAAAACCTTGGAAAATATGAATTTTCTCCCCCTCAAAACCCCCCAAAAATAACCTTAAAATTGAGCTAGCAAGTTGGTTCAAGAATAATTGGGCCGTCGTCGGACCGAGATTGATTTTTGGTGAAAATTTCAAGTTTTTAGCTCTTACAGTTTGGCCGGAAAACTGCTAACGGCGTACGGCGGATGGACAGAATTTCTTTTATTGGATATTCGGATTCTACATGCCTTGAAACGTAAAACATCAAATTTTGAGGGGGGTTAGAAAATTTTTTTTCTTGGGCGATTACAATGGTTTATTATTATAATAAACCAAAACCAACCAACCCGTTTGGCTATTGGCAACCCGTTTGCCAATCGTAGATAAAGCCGAGATGAACTAGATTCAGTGCTACGAAGCAATGTTTTCGTGAGTGTGCGAAAAAACGAGCGCCTTTTGATACTTAGCGCTTTCTTCATAGCAATAGTTGAACAGTTGTGTGGGCTCAAATTATATCAACCTATTATAAGAAACATTGATCTCGTAAGCAATGTTCAACAATGATTCAACCCACGGATAGGAGGATGGGGTGATCAAAGATGATCTACCGTCTTAGAGGAGAACTAAGAGTATTTGGAAGGCGACGTTAGAGGGTCGAAGAATCTCTCAAAAGGTGGTTTAGAATGGAATAATTGTGTCAAAATGGTACATCTATCTGGTACAATTATTGTAACGTTGTGGAAGAAGATGTACGAAGCGACTGTTACTACATATTTCTTTTTCTGCGCCTTTTGCACATTCGGGCATCCTGTGGCCATCCCATTTGTATAAGTCCATCATAGATAAATCCAAGATTTATTTATTTAACAACAGATAATCGTGTGAGATAATCTATAAAACCCCATTTAGTAAAACATGGCTAATTACGTATTGATCATTTCTAGATATAAGTCAGTCCTGAATCTGGAAATCAGTCGGCTGATTGATATTTTCCTCGGTAAAACGTGTTGGACTCTAGCGGCGATAAAATGAACTAAGAGGATGTTCTTATTTCTCCAACCTCCATGGACTCACAAACCATCCCACATTCCTCTTCGTCTTCTTGCTTTTACTTCCCTTTCCTTTTCCCCAACAATGCAAACGCAACACTGCAACAGCAACATCGCATTTGAGATAGAGAATTCTGCTAGCTCTCCGTATCACTCTCGCGAGTGCAGCTGGTTGGTGTATGCTGGCCAATGATTTGTGATTTGTCTGAAACCTAAAAAATCATAATTCGGCGCTCTCGATTCGGCATCCCTTGTCGAGAATTGTGCTAGCTGTACAGTCTGAAATGAAGCAATAACTTACGCCTTTGTTGTGAGTCGCAACGTAAATACCAACATGTCAAACCAAATGGAATTGAATTTATGGGCATTTTTCGAAGCGGTAAGTGAATATTTTATGGTGAATACTACGTAGTCGGAAATTTGCTTCGACATTATTTTCAATTATATGATTTTCTTTGTGTCCAACCATTTGGCTGCTGACGTTCGCATAAATTAACAATTAATTAGGGGGCCAGCTGCCAGTTCAATGCCATTCCCATTGTGAATAAATCCTCGTTGTTCTTCTCCTCGTTCCAATTTTTCCGCTTCCTGCACGACCTTCCGTCTACCTGGTTATTTCTCATGTTTTTGTCAACAGATCGAATGGAATGATCCACTGCTCATTGGCATAATATTATTTCACGTCGCCGTTACGTTGATGGCTCTGACGACAAGGAACCACGGCAATTTCCAGCTCATCTTATTTATAACTCTACGTAAGTGACGCTCCGGTGTCCTGATTTGGTGGCAAACGGAATTATTCTCGTTTGACCAGTTGCGTAATCCACAGTTCGGGAATGGTGTAGGGCAAGTATTGATCAGAGATGCCCGCAGCTGTTGCATGTTTAGGCCTGCTACAACTCGGCTTCTCCATGTCAAGGACTCATTATTTATTACTTACAAGGTGGTAAATTATTTTTGCCTCAGCCGCACCACCATCGTCAAAACCAGTGAAATACCAAAATATTTCTGCAAAAGCTAATTTGACTAATTTTGCTGCTAGAATTCGATATGGACCACTCAGAACTTCATTTACGGTGGGAAGAGGCCAAGTCTAATGTTTGAAAATACAGCAATGCTTCGGTATTAAAATTCCAGTTGTAATTCAAAATAAGTTAAAAATTTAGTTTGAGGATGTTCAATGGAGTGACATTTGATTGTTGCCTCTTGTACTTTGGTTGGGTAGGTACAAATCATAACCTAGAAGTGGCTCGAAAACTTCTTGGTACAAAATTATGCCCAGAAGAATTTAGGCAAAAACACGTTAAGTTTGAACTTGAACGTGTCGTTCGTATTGGAACTTGAATCGAAATTAATTCTGAGAAACCTAATGCCGATAGCCCTAGATAAGAGTAATCAGAAGTGTTGGCACTGGTGCAGATAGTGAGCTGAACTTTTGGCAGCCTAAAATCCGCAAAATTGGCCGGCCGTATGTTTTATTTTCAATTGAAGCATTATTCTGTAGTCTAATTAGCTAAAGAGATAGTAGCAGTATTTTTGTCAGGTTTTTCTGTTGGCCCCATTGCATTTAGTGTTGTCTTCTTTTTCTGGACCAAATTAAAATAAATAGCTCTCAGCTTTATTGAGATAGTTCCACTATTTGTCCGCAACCTCTGTGGTTCTGATGGGTTATTTATGAGAAAAAAGCAGCTCTACAGAAATACCATTTTTGTTGATGCGAAAAAATTGGCAAGAGGAATATTATCACTAGCAACCAATACATTACCTTATACTTTACTATTAGGTATGCCTCAAATACTTGGAGTATTTTCCTCATTACTGCGGATCCTTTTGGCATTGTGTTGGTGGATTTTAAGAATGGATTCTCCCCCATCTTCGCTATAGTTGGCTGGGCTAATGATGGTATAATAGCATCATTAGTTTACCTTCTTATCTTGTTTCGTGTTTGGAAAACTTCTTTGGAGATAAGCTTTCCCCATTAGGTCGTCTGAACGCATCAATGGGTTTGATAGTTGAAACAGATCTCTCGATTGAAATAGTCAATTTTCAAATTTTCCTCAGTGATACGTAATTCTTAGTTTGTTTTGATTATCAGTTATTTCTTTTGAGAACTTGCTGTTTTTTATCGCTCATTTTTTTTCTTTTTCAGTTCTTTTGGTGTACTTCTCAGAGAACATCAATGAAGTTGCGTCTCTTCATTGGAGGTGCGTAATTTATATTGCATTCCTTCTTCAGTTAAGTAGAGTCTAAAAGCAAGTAGAACTTCACTTGATCGTATTTTTTCAGGTCTATTTCAAGACAGAAATATTTCGACAGCAACGGAATGTTCATATCGTTAATTTTCTCGGTGCCCATCCTGCTCAACTGTATGGTGATGATGGTACGTGTGCTGCTTCTAATGCTTGTCACCTGAAAGCTTTTGCTTTACTTGGCGTCAAGACAACATGTGGAATAATATTCATGATGATAACATACTGCTCAACTTTTTTTCACTCTCATTTGTGATCAACTGCTTCCCTTTCCAGGCAAGCTGGTTGTGGCAGTCTAGTGAACTGATGGTCCAACTAAAGAGCGCCCAATTGAAACAGCGGAGGAAGAAATGCCAAGAGCTGGACGCTAGAGGTGATGCGGTTAAGGAAAAAACTAGCTAAAAATAGAGAATCCTCGCACCCATGTCTTTTTCTACGATGAGATCATGATCATCACATTCTCGACTTGGACGAAATTACTACAACATTGACTGTCTTTGCGCATGGAACCACAATCAACAGTAAATACATCGAATAACTAATTTTTGAACCCCCCAGACTCGCATTTATTAACAATATGGAAATATTATTTTGTCAACCTTGATATGGTAGCGGAATATCTTGAACTTCTTCATTTGGTGGAAAATATTATTTATATTTTCCAAAATTCATCCTAATATTAGATAAAAATGAGTTGTGTACTTTGCATACCTCAGTACTGCTATAGTCGAAATATGGAATCATAGAATTTAAAACACCACCAATTATGACGCAAGATGTCTGGTGGACAGATTCTACTAGTTGGTCGACTTCGTTCTGAAGATCCAATGATGAAATCGTTAGCAGTTGATTCAACTGATTGAGTTTACATGGACGTGTACCAAAAGCTCAGGTATTGGAAAATGTTGAAACGCTTTGACAAACAATGCTCTCTCGTATGTCAAAATACAGACTTACTGAATACTGTTGCTGCTATGCTCTTTGCTGGCAGTTTGCTTGCTCTTGTTCCCAGAGGTGCTTGAAAGGGCACAGAAAGCAAATACGCAGCTCAAGTTTTTGAGAGAAACAACCAAAAGCACTTGTGAGAAGGTTGGGAATCAGTCTGCAAATACTAAACGGTTCGTAAACGAGGCGTATTGATTATTATCTAAGATCTATTTGTTTTCAAACCTGTGAATTCGTCTTTTGCTATATGGAAACAGCAATTAACATCTTTTGCTGTAGATTGCGATTTCTAGATTCACCAGTAAATATTTTGATTACTTGGATAATCTTTTACCGAGGGATCTTTGGTTGACACGTCCTAACCCCTACGCCAAGAGTGATATTGATATAGAATCAATATCGCGCAGAACTTGACCACACCTGTGATGAAACTCATCTGTAAAGATTTTATTGCGTAAGTTTAGTACCTAACGAAGTCACGTTTCAGCCATTTGAGATCAGCATAAAAATCCGCAATCATTACGCATTTCCTGAGTTAATCATTGTTGTGTCCTTCATACTAGAACCTCATATCCTGAAGTGCAATTTCGAATTGTAATGTTACTTTCGGTCGTTTTTCTAGAGGAGTAGCTGACTTAATCATTTGTGTAGATAATGCTGAATCAGGCGTAGTTATTTTTCGACTTATTTGTAGCGTATCTGGATAGCCTTCTGAGTTTAATAAAAACAAATTGTAAATAGTTTACTTGGAGACTACTTATGGTATCGACTGGTTTAGGGAAAATGAATACTTTAGGCCAAAAGTATTTACGGCTGTGGGAATTTTCGAAATTTGGTCTTTGGATGTATGTATCGGTATTTGTCTATCAACGATTTTTAGCTTCTTTTATTTCTATTTGGGAGTTACAGTGTCGTAGAAATTCGGCTTTCAATGGCGCACAGGTCTGTTTTCCGTTTACTTTCATCACTCCGCGATTGATATGTTACTTTTAATACCACAGACAATACTTCTTTTAATGTTGAGTTTAAATATAAGCAAATTTTGATCAACTTGACTCCTGAGATCTGTGAATCAAAGGTACTAGCAAGTAACTCGCTGATTTAATTAACTATCCATGTATATATTCTTGTATTTCATGCAAATACCTTTATTGACCTTTGGTATCAAGCTTGACCGTTTTGCTACTGAAGGATTCATGCATGTTTAATCGCCATTTATTTGTTGAGTTACCGGCTTAATAGTACTAATTTAAGACTGAATTAACATTAAAATAACTGTATGGTTGGTCAATTTTTTTATTATTACGATCCTGAACGTCCTCAGCGGATGGCAGTTCCAAAGTTACACACTATACACTAAGAGAAGTTATACACTAAGAGAAAACCGCAATTCATGAAGTATTATGATCTGTCTTTGAGCCAAGGGTGTGTCAATCAACTGAGCTGCTCGTAATCTCGACATTCAATGCCAATTTTGATGAATAAGAATACTTACAGTGAGAAACCTCCTCCACAGTTTTGCGTGTGTGTAATGTAAGCACGGATTTACATTGGTATTACTTCCATGCTCGAGTCGGCTAACAGTTATTACCAATTAAATAATCGAAAAAATCATTCAAAGCTCGCTACGTCAGTACTAGCGAAAAATGTTAATAACGTAGAAATGCGGTGGATGAGCCGAACTATAAAACGCTGCAAATGATTGTACAGTGGTTTATTATTCCTTCGCTTCAATATTGATTTAGGAAGACTATCCATTTGTGATAGTAATTATTCCGAACATTTGTGAGGTTCCCACCGAAAAACAGATTGGTAGCTATCGGGGAAAATTCCATAGCAACTATTTTCTATTTCTTAATTATTTTTCTTAATTTCCTAATCAAAAACTAAATTTTTTGCCTAACAGTACAGCTGGAGAGAGTGTTTGACGACCATTCCAATGAGTATTGAACGATTTTTATAGCTTGAAGAACTCTCGAGTTATACCCTCATGTCAAATTTCTGAAAATCTCCCAAATTCGACACAAACGCTGTGATAACTCGAGAACCAATGAAGCTATCGACCCCGCGATGGTCTCATTCGATTCAGCGTCCAAAAATCTATAAAATTTGATACCAAATACACATTTTTCTGAAAAACCCTGGAAAATATTAATTTTCTCCCCCTCAAAACCCCCCAAAAATACCCTTAAAATGGAGCTAGCAAGTTGGTTCAAGAGTTGGGCCGTCGTAGGACCGAGATTGTTTGTTGGTGAAAATTTCAAGAATTTCGCTATTATAGTTTGGCCGGAAAACTGCTAACGGCGGACGGACAGAATTTTTTTTATTGGATATTCGGGTTCTACTTGCCTTGAAACGTAAAACATCAAATTTTGAGGGGGATAGTAAAATTTTTTTTCTTGGGCGATTACTATGGTTTATTATTGAATCAATTTTATTTTTCTTAATTTCCTAATTAAAAACTAAATTTTTTGCCTAACGGGGCAGTTGAAGAGAGTGTTTGACGAGTATAGAACGATTTTTATAGCTCCGAGAACGTTGACGTACGAGGTAACATCAAGATGCGGCACTTAATCTGATTAATTGTTATCGTTGTGTTACTTTTCAAACAAGATAAAGTACATCTTTATATGCAAATAAGGGCGACATTTTCTCTGTTTGTATTATAAATCACGTTTTCCAATCTTCTAACAGAGTTTATAGGGCAAGCGAACCAACTGGAAACAATATTTATTCGAATAGCGTTTCAGTATTGGATCCTTGAAATCCCTTTCAGGAGGAAGAAGAAAAAAAAAGAGAGAAAAATGTGGAAATTCGTTCCCTGAAAACCCTCCTCGTCCTGGAGATCGGGGATTGTTCAAAGTTTCTAAACCGATCCTTAATTCTACGGACGTTTTATTTGATTCTCAAGCCACCCTTCCCTCACCAAACGCAGTAGCTTCCAGTTGCGGCAGTACCGTAGGCTTTTAAGCTCCGTTTGTCAATAATTGGCCCGTTCGTAGAGGCCCAAAACTGGCCGCAGCAACAGGAGCCACTCTTCCCTAAAAGGGTTTTCTCGAGATAAACTCACAGCACCAACAACCAATGTTTTTGTTCCGACCTGTCTGTTACTTTATCCGACGTGAAAGCAGCTAATAATTTTGGCTCAATGTATTTCCAATCTTGACTTTACTCTTCTCCGTTGAGATCAGTTTCAGCAGAAACTTCCAACTTATTATAATGCATCTAGATGAAAACTCGTGTACATATTCTTGGGTGGTTTATTTTCAAAGTTGCGTTATATAATTTTTTAAATTATCTCTTCAAGAACTTCCAGCTGCTGACGGAAATGACTTAATGGATACTTTTTAGGTTATTATTCAATAATAAACCTTATTAATCGTCCAAGAAAAACATTTTCCAACTCCCCTCCGTCAAAATTTGAGGTTTAACTTCTCAAGGCATGAAGAACCCGAATAGCCAATTAAAACAATCCTGTCCGTGTGCCGTTTCCACTTTTCTGACGAAACTATAACAGCAAAATTCTTGAAATTTTCACCAACAATAATTGTTGGTCTGACAATGGCTCAATTTTTTAACCAAATCGCTACCTCAATTTTAAGGGCATTTTTGGAGGTTTTAAGGGGCAAAAAATGCATAATGTCTAATTTTTTCGAGACAAAGGTATATTTGGAATCAATGTATTTAGATTTTCGGACGCTGAATCGAATGAGACCATCGCGGGTTTGATAGCTTTATTGGTTTTGAGTTACTGCATGTTTCGTCTGGAATTTTCGAGATACTCAGAAATTTGAAATGATGATATAACTCGAGAGCTATTGGAGCTATAAAAATCGTTCTATACTCGTTGGATGGTCGTCAAACACTCTTCAACTGCACCTTAGGCGAAAAATTTAGCTTTTAATTCGAAAATTAAGAAAAATAAAAAATGATTAAAATTACAATCGTTGCTACCGAGTTTTCTCTTATAGTTACTCATCTGTTTTTCGTTGGGAAAGGTCACAATGATTGGAACGAGACTATTACGAAAGGATGGTCTTCTTACATCATTATTGAAGCAATGGAATAATAAAACACTACAATAATTTGACGCGTTTCATTATGATACATTAAAAAAAAATGTACTGGGTGCCATGTGTGGCTTGGGTGAATCGTTTCTCTAATTTGTTTGGTAATTCAAGCCTCGTGAACTGTTATTAAAAATTCACCGAAAATTTTATGAACTAATTTGTTAGGTAATTCAAGCCTTGTGAACTGTTATTGAAAATTCACCGAAAATTTTATGAACTAATTTGTTAGGTAATTCAAACCTTGTGAACTGTTATTGAAAATTCACCGAAAATTTTATGAACTAATTTGTTAGGTAATTCAAGCCTTATGAACTGTTATTAAAAATTCACCGAAAATTTTATGAAAAATACCTTCACGGGCAAACGTTTTGCGTATTTGGCTGATCGGTTTTGTAAGAGATGGTTTTTTTGGCAATAAAGTGAGGCAATAAGTGAGCGTGAGTACATTCACGTACAGATAGGCGTTTACTAAATGGAAAATAGTGGATTGAGTTAGAAAAAGATGGTTATCTTCTGATGGGGCAGAGGGAGGAAGTATCGCTACCATATACGGCTGCCAAGTTGGCACGACCTTGATTGCTAATGAGGGCCAATTACAGCGAAGGGTCAGTTGGAACGGTGCCAAAACGATGCCTGGAACGACGGCTCGACGTGGTCACTCTTCTTCACAGTGGCATATCAAACGGAATAGTTGGTCATATAGTTTCTTTGGGCTATATTTTCTTCCCTTCTTTGTGCTCATGAAAACGAACTGAGTCAACAATCATGAAATTGAGAGTGGGGTAATTCACTGAAAGACCGTGGTCTTTCGAGAGCCCTCTACTTAATCTTATGGTCGATTGAGAGTATGTAAGTGTCGGAGAGCTCATGGTAAAGATAAAAAATTCCTAGTGCTTTAGAGATGCAGTAGGCGCATTTTTTTCTCACGACAATACGAGTTAAAAGTGTTTCCTTTTCAAACTGCTGGTTTGGAGGAGTTTTGATAAAAGAAGGAAAAATGGGAAAATAATGGCTTTGAAATTCATACCGGAATTTCGATCTATCTAGTACCTAGCCAGTTTTTAAAGCAGATGAACTTTTACAGACCTTATCATTGTTTAGCTCGACAAATTCAAGACATTGGAAAACGGCATCTTCGGTAGTCTACTACTTGTGAGAATTGGATTTCTCCTAACATGAACACGTTTTGTTTACGATGTGAAAATGGGAGTAATAAATCTACTTGTCAATGGTTTTTCAAAAATCCGACATTTTTAGAAGCCGTATTTCACCCTGTGGACGGTCCCTTACGTAACCATGGCACTTACACGGATTTCGTCGTCTTTTCCAGCCCGTAACCTGTTTCCCCTAGCTTTGACTTCGCCTCGCTCGAGCGACATATTTATCACCCTGCGCCAGTAATTCACGCTCCGTTTCTTAGATTAACACTCGTCTTCCTCCCGAAAAGTTGGAACTGTTGGCAAACGGGTTGACCTGGTTTTTCTTCTGTTGGCTAAAGCTGTAGGTGGCTGTGGAGAAGGGTTCCCTGCGAACTGAATAAGTAGAAGAGGAGGCTCTAAAAGTTTGAGAAAAAACTGGCATAAATTCCCCCACGATAGGTTGCCCACCTTCCTCGCGATCCTACATTTTAGACTGCGGTACGTTATCGCCTACGGGTGCGCCGCGGGATACCTTCAAAACTCATTTTGTGAGCGACTTTGATAGTGAGGATAGTTTCTGTTCCAACTCTACCGCAGAGGAAACGCTACTTTTCACCGCCTTGAGCCTTCTTTTCTTTTCTTTTTTTGCCACTTGATGTTCAAAAATTATTCACGACTCGTGAACCTTTTTTCGGGAGGCCGAAACATTAAATATAGTACAAAAATAGCTGGAATTCCTCTTGACCTTTTGTTAACGGTCAAGGAACTAGGACCAGAAAAAACCAATTTTTCCTGGAGATTATTTCAAAATAAATTACAAAATATACTCTCAATTGAATAATAGTAAAATTTGTCTACCCATTGTCACCGTGTTATATTCCGAAAAAATGTGGTTCAAACTTGTTTCTGGAGGAGAATAAGAGTAACATTGGATTACAGGTCTTCTAGTCTTATAATTGTTATATTACGTACCTTGCAGTACAATGAACGCTTCTCAAATTCTTTACATAAGTGTCTTCGTAGCACTTTGCTAAACCAAAGTTTAAACACAGGTGACGACTTCAACTCCTCGGGCGTTACACTATCCTGTAAATCTATCACTCGATAAATCGACCTAGGTAAATCAATAACTCCTTGTTATGCTACGAGTAGAACACCTATTTAATTCCAAGCCCTACTCTCCTGACTATTCAACTGTGCGCCATTAAAAATAGGTAGCACTCCTTCGATCTATTTACTGTAGTATTAAGAAACTCCCTCGGTGTTTATTGGCCGCTAAATATTTGCCCGTTCAATCACTATCGTGTGCCAAGGAAGGAACAGAATACTGGCAGTTGATGTTTGAGTTTCAAAGTAAGTTTATCGCCACTTCTCTCCTCGGTTGGGGAACGTGTGTGAGGCATGAGTAATCACAGGATCAGGGTAACGTAATCTGACTTTTAAGATCGTTTAATATTAACACATAAAAATTTGGAAAATCTTCAACGGCGCGATCTTGGTAATGGAAGGAAAGCAGAGTAAATTTGTTAAGCAATCCTGGTATTGACGCATTATGGATTGGTTTGAGGGGGTGAAATACAAGTCGAATTCTCGAAATTTTCTTATTAAAAAAAAAAAAAAAAAAAAAAAAAAAAAATCGAGCGTTGAAAAAATAATAATACGTTTATTCATTATCATTTATGTGAACGGAATCCAGGACATAGCCGAAGGTTTTTTCCTTATTGTGTAGGGAGATTTTTCAGTTTTCATGGACGCTCGTAGAAGAACAATTGATTTACACGGCTTTGACAAACCTGTCGATTTATTATTGTCATTGAGAATGGACTAATACAACATTGCTAATACTGAACGATTTAATCGGACATAGGATAGGTCTGGAAAAAAGGTCACCGTTGAAAGGATTGGGAGCAATGCGGAGTTGTTTTTGTGGCCAAACAATAAGGTTCTCTACCCTGTAACGTCCAAGTGTTACGCTTTTTGCCCAAAATGAAACGATTAATTTTGTCCGAGAGGTATTTGTCATTATATCTGAAATGTATACTAGGCACGGACACCATTCTCGGGTAGACTAATTCTACTGCATACGATTTTGGTTTATTATTCAATAATAAACCATTGTAATCGCCCAAGAAAAAAAAATTTATAACCCCCCTCAAAATTTGATGTTTCACGTTTCAAGGCATGTAGAATCCGAATATCCAATAAAAAAAATTCTGTCCGTCCGCCGTACGCCGTCCGCCGTTAGCAGTTTTCCGGCCAAACCGTAAGAGCAAAAAATTTGAAATTTTCACCAAAAATCAATCTCGGTCCTACGACGGCCCAATTCTTGAACCAACTTGCTAGCTCAATTTTAAGGGTATTTTTGGGGGGTTTTGAGGGGGAGAAAATTCATATTTTCCAAGGTTTTTCAGAAAAATGTGTACGTGGTATCAAATTATATAGATTTTTGGACGCTGAATCGAATGAGACCATCGCCGGGTCGATAGCTTTATTGGTTCTCGAGTTATCGCAGCTTTTGTGCCAAATTTGGGAGATTTTCAGAAATTTGACATGAGGGTATAACTCGAGAGTTCTTGGAGCTATAAAAATCGTTCTATACTCATTGGAATGGTCGTCAAACACTCTCTCCAGCTGTATCGTTAGGCAATAGATTTAGCTTTTAATTAGGAAATTAAGAAAAATAAAATTTATTAAAATTACAATAGTTGCTACGGAGTTTTCCCCTATAGTTACCATCTGTATCTGATTGTTCAGAAATGTTCGGAATATTTAAAATGACAGATGGATAGTCTTCATAAATCAATATTGAAGCGAAGGAATAATAAACCACTGTTCAATCATTTGCAGCGTTTTTCCTTCTATCCATACATGAGAGGATTGATGCTTCATTCCATTTAAGAGAACTATGTTTTCCAAAATCATCCGTCTAAATGTAAGATATAAAAACTGCCTGTATCAGTAGTTTTGTGTTTTCAACTAGGCAACGTGTGATCCAAATATGGTGCTTCGTAATTTTTCATTCGTGAACTATTTTTGTCAACTTTCCGACGTTTTTGGGTAGCTTGTCTTCAAAAATATTGGATGATACTGAAACGCAGTGCATTGTTTTTTACCATTCGACTACATTTTGTGAAAATTTAATTTTTTCAGAAAAACCAACGCCAGAGGGACTCTTTTGAGTTTTCTTTTTGAGAGACTCCATAAGCCTCTCGAATTAATTGTATTTTAATTCCTTTTAAATTCACTTTTTTCCGATTCAGTTCTTCTTCGTCGAAAATAGCTGTATCCGTTCGGAGGATCGCGTTCGGCGCCGATCCCGGTCGAGTCGGCGAGGCACCGGACATCCCGGCGCCACGTCTATCCTTTCGTTCCCCTCTATCCTGTGCTGTTCTCAATCTTCACCACGGGGTTGGATCGATATTTTGTGAACCTCTCCCTATCACAACAATAAGGTGCTTTTGTAATCCATACCCAGATATGGTTATGGGATGTGGGGAAAAATTATATTTACACTACCTCAAAGTTTTGACATCGCGGAGGCCGAGTATTTTTCCAAAACCTGTAATTTACATAGATCATAGGGCACGTCCTTGTTTGAGTCAGCAGACAGATAAAATCTAGAAAGTCATTCAAAGGCCGCAACGTTCGTACAATACAATATTGTTACTTAAAACTAGCCAAAAGACCGAAAAACCGAAAAGTGCACAACATTTTAAAGACTAACAATATTGGATAACGCTGAAGTACATAATGTGACCCTAACGATAAAATCCAATCGTCAATCACAGTTCTTGTTCAAATATATTGACTTTTCGGGACAGTGAATATTACTAATTACAAAAATGAGCGGATAGCACGGATGAGTACACTGTGTGACGTTAGCGATAAAACCAGGCGTCGTTACAAACATTTAAAGACCTAAAAGAACATTTTGGCGATCTGAAAAAATTGAATTATTGAAAAAATTGCCCTAAGCGGGAGTACGGTGTGTGATCCAAACGATACAACTGGAGATTAGGTGCTAAATGGAGTAGGTAGATTCTTTTGCTTTTTCTCGAAATGGATAGGCAACAAAAGTTCTTCCTATCAGTCACGCAGGTTATGTATACCATCGGCATTATTTTATAGCTGCTAGTACTACTGATGTTGGACGGGGACATCGAACTGTGTTCACTAGGTATTAACTCGAGTTATGAAGAGTCGAATGGCATTGATTATAGGGACAGATATTAAGGTCGGTGCGCATTTCGAAGCGATAATATGAATTTGAAACATCTATTATGATATTTCTTAAAACCCTTGTCCATTTGTATCCTTTTTATTTACCTTGATTTATCTTGATATCTTTGGTAAAAATTGTAGTTAACACTAAAAAAAAAAAAAAATAAATAAATAAAATAAATAAGAAAGATAAAGTATGATCAAATATATTATTAGGTGGCGACTGCCTGCGAATCGACGGGCACTGGTTTATTAAAAGAGAACGTAGTTGTGATTTTTTTCTTTTGCGAAACTACAGTGGGTTCGTACTGTCATCAATACAACTTTTCGGCTACAACTTTTCGCGGATTGTAGCCAGAACTAAGTTAACCACCAAGATCGCTTGCTACGTGTCCTTTCAATCGAGGATGGGTCGAGGGCGCAATGGCTTAAATTAAACCGCACTGTTATTAATTACCAGGAAATTAAAGTCTGCTCGTCGCCAATTATCCTTGCAGCCAGAAAATATTTATTTTTCATTTTACTTTAAACATTTTTATCTATTCGCGTTCATTTTCTGTCTCACCTGGTACCATTAATACGCCCTATTATTACCTTCACTAATATGCTCGCTTGAACGTTAATCAGAGAATCAGCAAAATACAAACATTCAATTAGATACGAGGTCTACCAAGGATCGAAATTTCACTTCGTTGTTCAAAGCGTCAAAAATACAGGCGAGATTTTTTATTTCGCTTAATCTCAGAAAAGGTTTTAGAATCATACATAATCCGAATGCGGTTCTTACTCAATTAACTGTGGATCAAAGAAACCGTTCACAACCACGTCAATCCCGATTCATGACCATATCGTTCATATCTAAACACGTCTTGCAGAACCAATTGAGAGGCTATTTCACGAATTATGGTTTATCGTTATTTTAGGCTTTGGGTGAAAGTTCAGCTCTTGCGAAAAATATACTAATACAAAACTCTCATGTAATGCTATATTTGATTACATGAGTCTAATGGAACCATGCGTTATGACACGTGGGCGGTTATTCTATAATATCCGAGCAGTCGTAAATCGGTCTTAAAATGTCAAAAGTTGGAAGGGATATACGAGTACGCCCCCACCAAATTTCGAACAGCGGATAGAGTATACTTGCGTTTTACCTGTGTAATTTCGGCAGCCGGAACTCATTTCACCTTCACTATAAAAGATACCCTTTTATAGACCTGGGAATGTCATATTTTATTATATAGATATGCTTGAAGGACTGTACGTGAAACGGTTGCTTTTGCAAGCTACTTGATTGCACGAATAATACTCTTCCTAGTTGCAGTAAATCATCATCATAGCTAATGAACTGTTGCCAAAACTGCATTTTTGACATTTTTATGTCTTTGATATGGCACACAAACTTGAAAAGCGTTACGAAAAATCGCTATGAAAAAGCGTTAGAAAAATTTCTGATGATTTCCGCTTACAACCGGTCGTTGTAACTAAAAGTAACTTCCGCATTTTCCATCCCACAAAAATCGTTCACCACTCGTTAGAAAGCCCTGATTTAACTACAAATTTTTATATATTCACCTCACCAGTAACTATCCCGAAAACTGGGGTTTAAGGTCATTCATAAACAATTCAGTGATCAACTTTGAGTTTTTTTTGTGTTGCTATAAAGCTGAAATACCAACGTTCAATTCGACAACATGAAGAAGATTTTATAGATTGTGTAACCACATTCCTTTCTGAAATTGAAGAAAAATCTTCATTTTTGAGTATTATCAGCAAGTGTTCAAAAATTTCATTTTTCATTCTTCTATATTTTTTCGTGCTGATTATTCGGCAATTCTGTTAAACATGTTTCCTAATACAATTAAAATGAACGTATATTATACTATATCTAGTCAAGGTAAACTAAGTCTCGCTGAGCGTAGGCGAATAATTTTGAGCAACGCCTAACCTACCGCCTAACCTACCAACGGCCACTGCGCTTGCGTCTCTCTCTTCGCGAACCACGGCCAGCGGATGCTGGGAGCCCGGGATCTGAGCACACACCCCCAGTCACCCAACCGGCTCTACGACATCACCGATCTTTCGGGTGAGTCCTCTTCACCAGGAATCCTTCTATTCACTATGATAGTTCATGTATCTATCGACGATGTAATTTTGCGAATTATTTACTAATTTCGCTAGAACGTGACATGATTTTATACTTTAGATGAATTCGAATTAGACAATATTTTTATCACGTTAAGTTTACTTATATCACTACAGATCGACTTTCTTATCGTTATCTATGTCGTGAGGGTAATACTCGCGGTGGTAATTTTTCCGTTGTTCCAAATTTATAGAATCCGTATTTTTTCTGTGTTTCAAAAAATACCGACAGTAATTCTACCACCATCTAAATAGATTATTCACATGCAAAGTTCAACAACCAAAAGATCAATTTTATCGGCACTGATTTTTAATTTCGATATTTTGTTTCTTAACTGGCATGAAGTACCTATACTTCATAGTGATTTTTCAAATCTTAAATTTAACTGTTGATTCGATGTACAGTTATGATAAAAAAAAGTCATGTTTGATAATGCAGTAATGTCTTGTAGGTCACCATCATGTCCAGTTCCTAAATAATTAATATGCAATTTTATGTCGACCAATTTTTAATGGGACATGTTCACAAAAAAACCTTCTACGATACTGGTACTAGTAGTACATTGTAGGGCGGGCGTGGATGGGAGTGGCTTGGCCTGTTTGTTCTAGGTCCCACTGAAATAGCCAATGACACCGTGACCCTTTCAATTCAGCGTAATTCTCCGAAACATGTAAGAGAATTTTTTCGTTCGTTTCGTTTACGCGAAAGGAACATTATGTTTGCTGAATGCTAAGTTCATGTAGCCTTCATTAGCGTGGGAAGTTTCTTTTTGAGCTGTTTATGAAAAAGTGCCGAAATCAGTGACTAAATCTGAACCAAGTTAATTTCCCCGGAAATCAACTCTTTGGCCAAAATAATGCAACTGCTTCTATCTATTTGATGGGAATGTCAACTTAACTGCACAACTACCTGAATTTTTTTTTTTTTTTTTTTTTTTTTTTTTTGGTGGATTTGTTGTTTTTTTTGTTCTTTGTTGTTGGGGTAGAGGGGGAGACAACCACGGCGACCTGTTCTCCTGTTTTTTATTGCTGGCCTGCCAAGCACTGAATTGTAATATTATAAGCGTAAAAATTGTTGCAGTTAAGCGATTGAAAATTGTTCAAAATAATTTCGAATGATAATTCCCCGAATGCACTTTCCACTGGCGACTCTTAACTCAAATAACACTTCATTCAATATTGAGTTTAGGAGTAATACTTTTTTTTCATTTTGATCACCACTTACTCACTAACCATCACCTTTGATCACCGCAATGTGTATCAGTGAGTTTTAAAATGCTCCACCACATTTTCTGAAGGGTTGATTTCCTTTAGTGGGTTTACAGAGAAGTGGTCCAGGAATCCGGAAAAGCCTATTCCTCTCGAATTCCCTTTCAATCGGCTTAGAATCGCAACCTGATTGGATAGTGGTTAACTGTTGTTAGCAGTGTCCGGTAGGATTCTCTCAATTGAATTATCGATTGACCTTGTCCTTGTCGATAAACTCTACCACTAATGGAACACAATGTACAAAAAAAAAAAATTTATTTCAGTGTCTTTCAGATTTTTAATGCAGTGCATTAATTAAAGTTTGTAATAATGAAATGTAGTAGGAAAACTGCTGATTCGAAATCGGGAAAGTTCCACGAGTCATTCGATTTCTGCTGCCGTTTTTAATTGGCAGTATGACCGCTTAAATTCAAGAATCTTCTACCTCGAACTGCTCTGACCTTTTTGATCAGTAGCGTTGACGTCAAGTTGTTGGTTCTCGTACAAACCTTCCAACCCCTCTAATTGGAAAGTTGTGCATCTGGAACTTAATATTTGATTATACAACTTTCCCTGGCGATTTGCGATGTTTGAGCTTTGCTAATGGAATGATTAATCACTTATCATAGTTTTGGAGTTTGTCCCGGGCCAGCAAAGACGAAAGTTTTTTTAAGGAAATTTTTGAAATAATCCAATTTTCCAGGGTTTTTCAGAAAAATGTGTATTTGGTATCAAATTATATAGATTTTTAAACGCTAAATCGAATGAGACCATCGCGGGGTCGATAGCTTTATTGGTTCTCGAGTTATCGTAGCTTTTGTGTCGATTTTGGGAGATTTTCAGAAATTTGACATGAGAGTATAACTCGAGAGTTCTTGGAGCTATAAAAATCGTTCTATACTCATTGGAATGTTCGTCAAACACTCTCCTGCTGTATCGTTAGGCAATAAGTTTAGCTTTTAATTAGGAAATTAAGAAAAATATAAATGATTAAAATTACAATGGTCGCTACGGAGTTTTTCCTTATAGTTACCAATCTGTTTTTCGGTTGGAACTTTTTTTCTTGAGCGATTGCAATGATTGAATAATAAACCAAAAATTATTTATACTGGCAAAGTTTTAAAATGATATTTCTATTACCTAATGAGCATCTTAAGTAAAATCAGGTTTAAAAAGAAGGTTTATCCAGTTTGAGCTATAAATACGAGAAATAACAATTATCTACCGAATATAAGAGCAAGCAGTAATGACGAAAACAGAAAAGTTGAGACTAATGCAAATAAAATTATTACCCGCTAATATAGTGGTTGGGGTACCTTGCGCCCATTAGGGGTGAATCAGAAATTAGGGTCCACGCTAACAGCTTATTTAACGTGTTTAGATTTGCCTGGGATAGGTATCAAGCTTAGGAGGTTCCAGGATACGAGCGACCCTCGAGCTATAATTTCGCTCCAAGATCGTTACAGCTCGGTGATCTGCGAGAAGTTCACTTTCAGATAATAAACACAACAAAATGACGCCTTCAACTCCTAAAAGATCTAAGCGAAAGGGAAATTAGTGAATACTCCTGAACTCTCAGTTGAAACTGAGCAAACCAAAGTTCAGTGCGCCTCGTTTAATGATATGGCTGACTTATCTATGATTTGACGTGACTTATAGAGTAAGCTCGGTGGAAGGACGGAAAGTAGTACGTTCCAACTCATTATCAATAATATCAAGAAATTCGACCCGTCCGTCGATCATATTTCGGACTACTGAGTGCAATTCCCTTTTGAGGGCTGAAATTCTCTATATAGGAGGAATGAATATAGAGAAAAACTCATTTTCATCCATAGCTGTTGAAAAAAGGAATATCAACGTTTCACCTGCCTTATAGAAAAGCGGGATCCTTCTTTTATCGACGTCCGAAAGAATAATGATCACTAGAAGCATATTTTCAGTATTGCTGTAACTTAATGCGATGGATGCTGGGTCCGCTCGCTGATTTCTTTCTCTCGGTTTGAACCTCTTTTTGGGATGACGTACTTGGCTTTGGCAAAGGCTTCTCCTTGCCTTGATTTCATGGAATGATCGAACATGGGTTCATGATAGATGAACGTACCTGTCGACAAGCTTGTTGACAGCTTCGTGAGTGATGTCGATTACTGATGACAATTCGTGCACTAGGGATTACATTGTGGATTCACGCAGTAGCATAATAGAGGGAGAGCCTTGGTGAGCCTTAATCAGATTGAGGAGATTCGGAAATCTTGAGTTCAATCTTAAGGATGAACCGTTTTATTGTCAGTATTCGCTATGAAGGGTCGAAGCGCGTGGTGAACTGTTGCCTCAATAGGAGCATCAAGTTTGAAACAGTTTTCCGCAAGTTTCAGTGGTTTAATGAACAGAGGGGAAAGTAAGGAGACGGAATGGAAAACGGCCCCTGCAGGAACGGACAGGAAGGGGAGACGGCGCTCGATTGACGGCTAACTACCCGCAAAGGAGATGAACAGATAGCTGTCCTTCTGTCCAAGTCTGCGAATCGAAGCGGAAACTATGTAATTAACGAGAACACGATCGATTGAATTCTCTTGAATTTCTCAGCTCGTAGCGACATGCCGAGACAACTTCGCGGTTTAGTATTGAACGCAGCATTTTCCTATCTAGGATCGGACAGCTTTATCATAAAATGAAGCCGTTCGGTGATTCTGTAATATTGGGATTGATGGTTAGATGAAAACTCAACGTAAAATTCGAAATTCTCTGAATGATTGTCAACTTTCAAAAATTAATTTGTTTTAAGGATCGTTACGCTAATTTGCGGCTTTCAACAGTTTGAATAAAGTCTTAACCACAAATTCTCCCTTATTCTTCGGTTGATCCATCTTCGGTGGATATTTTATTGGCTCACCATACATGAAAACTCCGAATCGTCAACGGTGACTTAACATTCGAGCCTATTAAGTTCGACCGGGTATTTTATAAGAGTTTTGCATTCATTTGAATTGCATGAAGCCGCAAGAGTAAGGAAGGAACTTCGTTCTCGATGCAGCGCCCTCATCGTTGCTTTGGAATCCCACGCTTGGCCAACTACGTTTCATACTGCTCGAGTGTGGGAAGCAACTGTCACACGGCCACATATTAATTATGATACTTCATTTACGCTTTATGCATTTCTACCTTCATTCACGGCGTTTTACCTACCTCGAAACTCAAAACAGAGAAAGTAAGCCGGCGTCAATGAGATATTGAAAAACTGTGGAGGAAAAGGAGCGAATATGTGTTGAGATCGGCATTGGTTTCAGAAGTGCCCTTCGTTGTTATAAAGTGATTACATAACTATATGTCCCCACCTCATGACTTTTTGAACGCAGAAAATATCAACCGTCCCGTAGTTTAAGCTATGGTTCAATTTCCTCCCCTCTGCTCTGCCATCAACTAAAAATCCAAACTTGTTTGCTAATTTCTGCAGGTTGAGGAGGAGAATAACGAGACGACCTCTTCTCCATTTTTTCTTTTTTATTACGCCGAGTACTTTCGCCCGTTCGGGCTTCTTCAGGGCATTCTGTTACAAATTTGTAAGCAACTGTTAGGGAGGTACAGGTTTTAACATTATTTAACCGTGCATAATTTAAAAACTTACATAGGACCAATGGTACCTATGGCCGAGCCTAGCGTTCGCTAATTTCACCTTTCCTTCTCAGTCTTGTTTGGATCACAGTTAGGTTAGATAATTCAGGTACTACATTAACACATGCTTAAGCCTATTGACATTTTTACTTACATTTATATTGCTGAGTTACCTATTCCTAATATCTCTATAGTCAAATAGATAATATGCTTTTTAAATAAGTTAGACATTTAATAAAATATGAGAAAAAATAGACGATTTTAGAGGTAACAATAATATAGGAACGTGGTTGCTTGACTAGTTAATGTAGGAGAAGAAAAATTGTTTGCTAATATTGAACAGCGAACACATTATTTCCAAACCGAGTGATTCAAGAAATGAATGTAGGTGCGGCCTGTAGGCTGCACTCGGCTCCAAGTAAAAACAAACACTCGTTATTCGTTCAACCGCACATGTTACGGCCATTAGGTGAGCTAGAAAAGTTGATGGTCCAAGTTTTCCCATTATTGTATAAATATAAATAGCTCCTTGTGTTTCAAAACGGCCTAACTTTCCCCATCAACTCGTTTCACCGTTGGTTTGTTGGTTGAGTGTTCCAAATACGAGTCCGAATCCCCGAGTTAAATGTGTCTTTATGAACCTGAGGCAGCATAAAATATCAAATGAATAATCCAGCACTATTTTCTTATCAGGAAAGGTGGCTAAAATAGTTGGTTTCTTATTGGCTAGTTCGCTAGTACGAATTAATCTGAAATACCCGTCTTTTGATTTCGGTTTTGACACACTCGAGAGCCAAACTACAGGTCTTCTTTTTCGTGAATGGTTTAGTTTTGAATATTCGTAACTGTTTTATAATATTAACCACCCCAAGGAAGATAATGCCTCGAACAAGATTAATATGATCCCATCGGAGGTCTACAACGTTCAAGATCAAATTGGACTTTCTGTAATTTATATTATAAAAATCGAAAAATTGCCGCAGAAACAAACTCATGTTGTAACAAATCATACCAAAGTTTGACAAACTTCACATGGGTTTCGACTTTTGGCCTCAATCAATGTCTCTTCTGGGC
>JASJUZ010000756.1:0-25883 GCA_037159825.1 Tupiocoris notatus | reverse complement strand
TTGTGAAGCACTGAGAAAACAGTAAAGCATATCGACGAATTAGTCCCTTTTAAATGCTGTAAATGTTTAAGTCGTAAATCATAAACATTTATCTTTAAACATAAAGATTCAGATAATTACCTTTTCAATAAACTCCACTCGAGTACTAATAGAACGAACTTGTTGTAATATAGAATTATATTTTCGATGAAACAATAATCGTATTCTTGGCTCACGTAGCGCAACAACTTTTTAGTCAAGACACAGAGCACAAAGTAAAGTAAAAAGGGGGAAGTGGTGAGTCAGCAGGCGGAACGTTACACAACAAAGAAAAAGGTTCAACAGAACATCAAAGTCCACAGGCTTGCGTAGTCGTTCAGTGTTGCTTCTGTAGTTAGGAAAGTAGTCCCAACGATTGAGTCTCCACTGCCTGGACACTGGTCAGCTGTTGGTTGGGCTGTCTCCATTGGCGCGTAATTCAAGTATGAATTGCGTAGGTGAACACGAAGTATTTGGATGATCCTGGTGGGATCTCTATTTTCTGACGTGTTCCAAAATATATGTTCATTTTTCGACATAATTACCATCCCGATCAATACATTTTTCAGCCTCGGCACCAGCTTTTGTATACCCTCGTAGTATACGTGGGTATACAATCGTATACCACCTTTGAAAGCAATTCTTGACAGTCTCCATCACCTCCTCGTTTTAGAAAAACGTTTTCCAACCAAGAACTCTTTCAATTTAGTGAAAGGATGAAAACCTGAGGGCGCAAGGTCCGGAGAATATGGTGGGTGGATCACAATATCTCATCCAAAGGATGCAAGCAGGGCATGGGTCACACGAGCGGTGTGGGGTCGGGCGTTGACGTGAAGGAGAGACAAACCACGAGTCAGCATCCCCTCCCCTCCTGTTTTTTATGCTGTTCTTCAATTTTTTAAGGGTTTCGCAATATGCGTCATTGTTGATGGTTGTCCCTCTGATCATAAAATCCACCAACAACAACCCTTTTCGGTCCCAAAACACCAATGCCATGATTTTCCGCTCTGAGAACTGGACTTTAAACTTTTTGCTGATGGGGAATGGGTGTGGCGCCGTTGCTGGGACTGCCTTTTTGATTCTGGGGTATAGTCAAGTCTCGCCCCAGTCACTATTGAGTCGAAGAATGCTTCCCCCTCCATTTCATAACGCTGAAGAAAAACCACGATTTTAGCGATGTTCTGAAGTCAACATTTTCCCTGCCCCCTTCAGGAGACTTGTAACCTTACTTTCTGGATATCCCTCGTAGTTACCTGATGATGGCATCCAAATCCGTTTATCGTCAAATTGACGATTGGCTACTAAAAATGAAATGAACAACTGAAATAAACGTGTTAATTTTTTAAAGCAAAAAACGCTAAAAGGCAGCACATGGTATTTTTTGGTTACCTTTCCTCATAAAAAGCCCTGACTTGGTGATGAATGAAGCCTGTGTAAGCCGTAGTTAATCCGCTTTCAACATCTTGCGCTTCCATCAATCCGAACTCACCATTGTTCAATATTAAATCCAATCATTAAAACCAGACTTGTGTAGGATTCATGGGATCTCATGATTATTAAATCGTTAATGCTTATGCTAACCGTATAATATAATTTGATCGATAAATGCATAATAATAATATACAACTCACAGACATTTATTGACAGCTTGTTATCGCATAGTACCTACCTTTCTTCCTTACTGTAAAATAGGCTAAAATGAACTCTTTTCTTTTAACGCTGTCATTTCGCACGAAATGATGAATCAATATTACTGTAACCGCCAATTCAACTTCGATCTTTATATAATTGATAATTGGTTTCATTTTAGAGGTGCGATGTGGGAAGAGGCGTTCCTCGATGCTGTTGGCAAAGCTGAAGAATCCGGTATTTTCAAATACATTTCAACTGGTAAGAATTTTTCATTGATACTACTCTATAGTTAAAGATATTGTAATAGACACGGTAGCGTCTGATTTGAACATAATTATGTGTCACCCCTCCAACATGAATCCGTTCTTGAAAACGCGATTCGACTGGGGTAATTTTAATAAGCGAATGGGGATCAACTCAAATTATTTCAGTAAATATTCCACAATGTCTAGAAATGGATTGAAAATTTTCGTTATCACCAATGGATCACAACAAAATGGACCATAGTATCATTTTATAGATAAACATACGTTATGTATGTCTTGGTAATCTTAATATGACGGCGAATGGTATAAAAAATGTAAATTATAATGGTCTAGACCATCTTTCATCTTATTTGAGACTTCCTATTTAATCCAGCTTTTTAAAATAGATCTGAGTGAGTGAGCGCAGTTCGAATCTCTTGGAGCGATTCGATTGATGATCGCAGTGGGTAGTATTAAGTTCTCAAAATTGTTCCTCCGATGTGATCGCGAGAAGGTGAAATCTTGATTATCGTAAGTTAGGGTCATAGCAGAATTACGACCAGGTTTCACGGACGATGATGACACACGAGCTGTATCCATTCGCGCTCGGTGAAAGACATGCTGAGGTCGAGGTTGTAGGATGGCGCTAAAGATCTGTAGTTACCAACTACCTGTTTCATGCTTTTGAAAAAGCGTGTCTACGCATGGAGGCCGTTCATTACCTTTAAGAAAATTAGGATTCATCTCACTGTCGAGCTGCATTGGTGGCCGATATTCAGCCAAGTTCTGATGAACGATAATGCTTCCGTTACTTTGCGAATATATTTGAAAGTAGGAAAATGTGAAAATTAGCTCAGCATCTACTCAAACAGAAGTTTGTGAGTTTCTTCCTGTATTGTTACTGCTGCCTCCGAGTCGTTCGAACATTTGAATCGAGAGACGTAGTTGAACTGAAATTTAAACCAATGGCGTAGCAGAAATTCTTTAATTGAATTTTTTTACGGGATCGTATCTCGATCGCTGAATTTTTACCTTGCTATTGAAACTGATGATGCTATTGATATTAATATTGGCCCGAAAAACAAACCCCAACCTATTCGTAAAAGCTGAATATTCTATGATACCCAAACAACTGTACCGAGATTATCCCCAAGCCAACAAGAGAAACTTTCAGCGGATTGGTACATTCCATTTACCTACTATTGTGACTAATTTCATTCATATTTACAGCTCGGTTCGCATCGAGGACGTTGGATATTGAATTGGAGAAAAACACGCAAAGCGTAGTGCCTTATTTCGGGTCGACATTCTTCATCATGGCACTTTTTTCCACGCTGACCTGCATGATGTCTGACTGGGTACGCTCGAAGCCCATTCTTGGTATAATGGGTAATATTTCGGCAGCCATGGGAACTGTGGCAGGTTTCGGCCTTGCGGTCTATTGCGGCATCCCATTCATCGGCATCAATCTCGTTTCGCCTCTTCTCATGTGTAGTAAGTCCCCGGCTCTAATCACGATTCAGAAATAATAATTTCGAAAATTATTGTGGGTCTAAGAGGTTCCCCTTGGTACAGAATAATTTCTTAATTATTCCATCGTTGGATTCCTTGTGCGAAGGAGAGAGCGATATGGACCAAGAGAAAGCTAAAGCAGCAGAATAGTTGACAGGACACGACCAAACAGACTTCACACTCCCCAGCCTATACGTGTTTTCCTTCCTATTCCACACCTTCATCAATGAACGTAGAATCCTAAAATTGGATAGAGAAAATGCCCGTCCATAGAAAGGTTCCGATTTCTGAAAATGTATTTAAGCTACGTAATTTAAGCAGTTTAATTTGAAATATTTACCAAAAGTTAGAAGGCAGAAAAGAAGAAGGCTCAATTTTGAAACTCAATTACGGTTGTCTTCAATCCGAACTTTCTGGACAGTGTCTGTCTGTCCGTGTGTCTACGGTCAACAAGTGACAAAACCGTAATATTTCCGTAAAAAATTAATGAAATTTTCTGAAAATGTTTCCACAGTGATTGTGCAAAATTAGACGTTTCCGACTTTTAGATAAAACGTGGTACTTCAAAGGTACAACTGTTCAATTTTTTTTTCTATTTTGATTTTTACAAGCTGCAGGAGTGAATATTTCTTTATGTTTGGGGTCTTACATTGCTCATTATGGCGAGCAGATGACCTTTTTTTCGATATTTCACTGGTACTTAGAGCGTATTTTGTATTTTGATTTTTACAAACCCTTGAAAAATCAATATATTTCAACACTGGGTCTCTCGACATTTTTCTTATGCCAGCTGAATGTCGCTTGATTTTGAATATTATTATTGGTGCCACTCACCGTATTCACTTCATTTTGAGTCATTATATTTTATTCCTTTTGTATACCTATTTGAGTCTCCTTGCTATTATAATGAACCATTTCACAAAACATGCCTTTTATCGGTTGGATCACACACCTTATTCCGCCTTACGCGTTTTTTTCTGCACTATATTTCGATTTTTACAAGCCGCAAAAATAAATATCATTGACGCTTGAGGTCTTAAAATATTTGTGATGGCAAGTGAATTATGCCTGATTTCTATGGCTGGGATCACACACCGTACATCCAAGCTATTGGCTTACTTTTTGTATCTGAAAAACTCAACAGTCCCCAGAAGTCAGTATGGGCCACAAAAAGCCATTAAATGTGAAAAAACTGCCTGTGTGGAGATGATATTCGTCTGTCTGCTTTTCTGGAATGCTTTGCGCACCTTCTCCAACAGCCCTCTGCTCATTTTCTGAACAAATGGCTGTGCGTCCATCTGTTTGTCTGTCTGTGTGTCCATCTGTACTTGCGTTTATCTGTCTATGGTCAAACAGTGACAAATGCCATATCTTCCTGAAAAATCTTTGAAATTGGATCCAATATTTACTATCCTTGTTCCCCTTGTATTAGTTTCTTGAGTTTATAATTGGTTATAACTACTGTTACCGACAGAATCATGGAAGTACTGTCATCTAGCCATATCACTGGATTGAGTAAGAGACTCAGAGAGTTAGATCTACCATGTATGGCAGATCTTTTACTAAGTAATAAAATCCTTTTCATCGTATTTATTAGTAAATGGTGTGTTGTCGATTTCATTTCAGGTATTGGTATTGATGATACTTTTGTGATGCTGGCCGCTTGGAGGAGAACACCGATAACAGCCTCAGTACCTGATCGCTTAGCAGCGACCATGGCCGAAGCTGCTGTTTCCATTACAATTACTTCAGTTACTGATATGGTCAGCCTTTGGATAGGAATGCTCTCGCATTTTCCAAGCATCAAAATATTCTGCCTTTACTCAAGTAAGTACCTACTTAAATTCAACAGCAAACTGTGATTTGGCTTTGATAATTAACCCAATACATGAATGGAAGGAAAAAGAGTCCAGCGAAATTGATGGTTTCATCTATGAAGCCTACTCATCATCAGATGAATTTAGCACTATAGAATACGTGATTGCTGGGGTGAGGGGGAGATGAACTTGGCGACTCTCCAGATCTTTCGCCCATAGGACATCTTAAGGCTACATAGGTCCATCAAGTACCTAATACTGATGGACCTATGTAGCCCTAATACGCCCGATTGGGCGAAAGATATCGGCCATCAAAGAAAAGAATGTAGAGACTCGCCAAGTTCATCTCTCCCTCACCCCAGCAATCAGGTAGAAAATGCGACAAACAAAAGAAAAACACTATAGAATAGTGCAATAAGTAAAATACTACTGCTCAACAAGTACAACCGATCCGGTCTAAGGACTGTAGAAGAATGTACTCACCATCTACTTCTTCCTTGATAGTAGGCCTTTTGTTTCCCTTGTACTTACAGGGCTAGTTATTAACATAAAACCACCAATAATGTTTTCATGATCGGTTTCAGGTTTTGCTGTCATGTTCATATTCGTCTGGCATATAACGTTTTTTGCGGCATGTATGGCTGTATCTGGTTACTCGGAACAAAAGAATAAACATTCAATATTCTGCGTCAAGGTTCAACCTGTATCACTCGCTCGTAAGTCAACTTTTAATTATAATATTGATTATCAATTAAATCTTGATTATCTTGAAATTGCTGTGATTTGTCATAAAAGTAACCGTAGCAGACGGCCCAGTAGCATGGTAATGAAGCCATTTTATAACTCCAATACTTTTCTTTTTTTGTGCGTATGATAATTGAGGATTAGGTAAAATACTAACGATTTGGGGACAATTTAACCGGGAATCCAAACATGGTTCAAAAGAGCCCGAAATCTGCAGACTACTGATAATTTACCCCCACTCAACAACAGCCGCAAAACTCTCATTCTTCTGTAGCCATTAAATGTCATCTATCATAAATAACCTCTACATTTTTCTCTGCCGAGTTATGCCAGTTTTAATGATATAATCTAGCAAACCCGGCTAATCCTTTTTGCTCATAAATTGGATTTTAGAGGAAATTTTCATGGGGCAAAAGTTGCAGTGAAAGAATTGTTCAATTAGCCTTAGAAGGCTGTTAATCATAGGTAGGGTACTTTATATGCATATATAATAGGAATTGACCATGATATTTGTTTTTCTTGTATTCTGCTTTAGAAAACCGGTCAATATTCTATCGGCTCTTCTGCACGGGTGGCATAAATCCTAAAGACCCTGACAATCCTCTGGACAATCCGGAAAACATGCTGATGAAGTTTTTCAGGTGAAATAATTAAAAGCAATCTATACAAGCAATATGCATTCCATGCTAAACATACAATTTATTATAATTCAAGTTGATTGGCAAAGGCTTAGTTGCAAGTCTATTAGAAGCTCAAAAAGAATACCTCAATAGAATCATGGCTGCCAATGAAACGTGAGTTGAAACTACAGATTTTGAAATGAACGTCGACGTTTTTGTTTGCAGGGATGGACTGGCACCTTGTCTGTCCATGTGGCCAATAAAAGTGTTGATAATCATTCTTTTCGCTGGTTATCTTGCCGGAGCTTTGTACGGCGTCACAACAATACAGGAAGGACTTCAAAGACGCAAACTGTCAAAGCAGATTCGTATTCTATTATTTTCTATGATCGTGAAGATATTTACTTCAGAGAGTTTCCATACAGAATGCAGGTAAGTAAATAGAAAGTTCATGAAATTTCGATTTTGGAACTTTTTTCATTGCTATCAATCTTGGACATGGCGAGCATAAAGTTTTGAATCTGAGTATTCCTAAAAACATCTGACGGTTGAAAATCCAGATGAACGAAACTCCATCGTTCCATCAATTTTATTTTGATTGCTTCTGAGCTGTGAACAGTTGTGGAGGAGATTAATCGAATGTTTCCTCGTGTAATACATTGTTATTTCCCATACATTCCCTTGAAACTATCCTTCATTTTGATCGAGCTCAAACTACTAGAGCAGTAAGTAAAAAACCTATCCATTAGGCCCTCAAAGGCTCACCTTTATTAAGTGATTCATGATTACAACTGTGATTTAATAAAGGGTTTTGATTTCTCATGGTTTACATGTACAAGGAGAGAAATCCGTTTTGATAAAGGCTGTTGCAACAAACAGCTGAGTCAGCTGAATCTAACTTTATCGCGGAGGTTTCAAACCGACATGTAGAGTAATTATGCTTAAAAGGGCCCAAAAACAAGCTGAACCTTGCACAGTGCAACTTTTTCTAACCAAGATCACATGGCCAAAACAGTTGTTTTTTTTCACGATTTTATAATCCGATTATTCACTCTGGAAAAAAAATCAAAACAATTTACTTCAATCCAAAGAAAATTGAGTTTAAAATACTATGAAATTTTAAGTATGATTCTAAAATGAAAAGAAAATTTTCAGAAAATCTTGAATTATGATTCAAAATTTTTTGCATCGACATAGTGTAACCCGCCTATCAGGCTGACCTAGTGGGCGTTGAAGTAGCCTGTGTGATGTAAAGATTTAGCGGTTTTGAAGGTCATTTATCATTGCTAGATTCTGTGTATGAACCAAGAACTTTGTTTTTCAAGAGAGGATAATTATATTACTGATAGTT
Source organism: Tupiocoris notatus (assembly GCA_037159825.1). Taxonomy (NCBI): domain Eukaryota; kingdom Metazoa; phylum Arthropoda; class Insecta; order Hemiptera; family Miridae; genus Tupiocoris; species Tupiocoris notatus. Next base: position 17,944 of record JASJUZ010000756.1, on the reverse strand, counting down.
CTCTTCCTGCAGCACTGGTTAAAGCAAAAACGATTAATAATGATGATAACAACTGAACGGTTTTGTTTCTTTAGGTAATAGTTAGTGGAAATTTGAATTACTCGGATGTGGAGACGCAGGCGAGACTTGAAAATCTTACCAAAACGTTTGAGGCCTCGCCGTATATTTCTAATTCTCTATACACCGAATCGTGGCTTCGCTCTTTTGTCGGCTATGTTAACCGAAACAAAGACTATCTCAACGTGTCGATTGACACTGAGCCTGAATTTATTGAAGTGCTCAACGATGTAAGTATACACCTTCGAGGTTGAAAAATGTTATTTGAACAGTATTATCACCGATAAATCAATTGAAATATCCAGACAAAATCAAAGTTAATAGGTACCAATAAATATATTCCCAATGTCGTTGTAGCTATGGCTTTTCAAACCAAACCCTTTCTCACTGGACGTCAAATTCAATCAAGACGGGTCGAAGATCATCGCTTCAAGGTTTATGATACAGGGTGTCAACATTTCTGATGCCAACATGGAAAAGGATATGGTCCGTGATCTGAGAAGAATTGCCCGGGAATCTTCTTTCAACGTCACCGTTTTCCATCCGTATTTCGTCTTCTTCGATCAGGTTGGTATTTAGACCATTTCTTCATTGATGTGAATTATTGTTTGTTCCAAACTGTGTAGTAACTTGACTGGAATAATAAAGTGATCAGCCAGAGGAAAAAATTAATTGTTGGTGTTGGGTCATACGTTTCCAGTATTCTCTATTTAAAAAAATCTCGTTGCAATTATGCAGTTGGGACTAATATCCACTTATTTTTACAGTTTGAACTCGTCAAGCCAACTTCGATTCAATCAATGATTGTCGGCGCTGTCATCATGATGATCATCTCGTTCATCTTCATACCTAATTTCCTATGTTCTCTTTGGGTTGCCTTCTGTATTGTTAGTATCGAAACTGGCGTTGCGGGCTACATGGCTCTCTGGGCGTTAACCTTGATTCCATTTCGATGATTAATCTCATCATGTGCATCGGCTTCTCGGTCGATTTCACTGCACATATTTGCTATGCTTATATGTCATCCAAAGTAAGTTCTTTCCCCTTTTGAAGGATAATTATTCTTAAAATACTCAACTAGTTGACTATAGAATAATCCAAGTAATTAATTACTCAAGGGCGAACATAGAAAAATATAATCCTTTCTAATTTCTCACGATGTATAGAGCCTAATCTAAACTTTCAGTTACAACCTATATTGCCCCACGTTACTTAAATTTTTTATTTTTAAATTATTTTGTTTTAGGCGGAGACATCAGCTGAGCGGATTCAAGAGTCGCTGTACGCACTAGGCCTTCCTATTTTCCAAGGGGCAGCATCAACAATTTTAGGCGTTGTTGCGCTTGTTCTAGCTGAATCTTATATTTTCCTAGTCTTTTTCAAAATGATCTGTCTTGTCATTCTGTTTGGCGCCCTTCACGGAATGTTTCTTCTCCCTGTGTTGCTATCATTGTTTGGCCCTGGAAGCTGTAAAGGGAAAAAGGTACGTAACCATTCATAAAAAATTCAATAGACATTCATTCTAAGAACACAACATGAACGAAACAAAAGAGTCTAAGTTACTCCAAACTTCAATTCATCAGTAGCATTATTTTCAACCATTTTACATAACAAATGAATCAACTTTCTTATGAATCCCAATGATAAGAGTACTTTATAATATCAAATTAATGATGTCGTTGACTATCAAAGAATACTTTTAGTGGACACAAAATCAGGCGGGCGAGCTTCATTGCTGTGCTTAGTCTCAACAAATTGATCACTGGACTAGTTCGATCCAAATCGTTTGTAGATGGCAACGTTGAGATCCTTTGATCATATGATCGACCTCAATCCTATCTCATAATTTATCATGTCCCTGTCCCCTCTCGGTTGGCAACATTAGACCCGCCTAATTTTATGTCCTCTACTACAGAAAATTATTTGGTGCTTCCTTCAATATAGCTAAATTTTACCTGTATGAAACGCAGCTGATTCAATGTGAAATTTTTATAGTACTTGTATTTTAGTGAAGCGAGGTTCCCCAACAAAAAGTTCATTTACTGACTATTTGAGGGTCTCTTTTTGGAATAAAAAAGTCGCCGCAAACGACCATTCAATGGTTTTAATTCCAATCGACTTTGTTTAAATCACTATTATCAAAACTATCACATTAGTATGATTTTGACTCTGTTTGGGACTCTTGATTTTGACTCTAGTCTGGTTGCTGATGATGAATTGTTTAAGTATCAGTCATACGTTTACTGATTATGTGACATCATGTTTTCAATTGCAGCAACTTGAACTAATGCAGACAGACAAGCTTCCACATCCGTATTGCATTCCACATCCCCAGTTCAGTAAAAGAGGAGTGATTGGGGGATACGAGGGCGATCTGCATGGAAAATTTGTCTCTGATGATCGAGATCTTGGACTAGGAACTTCTGGTGAAGATTCTAGTGAATCGTCCTCTTCCAAATCTCAACGCAGGAGAGTAGAAGAAGAAGAGGAAGAACAACGACAAAGGTGAATCCCAAAATATTTAGCTTGTCATTAAATTTCACATCGCACATCACTTAGAACATTATGCAACACTAGTCAATCAACATTCAACAGCCTAAATTACATTGTTCGAGTATGTGTGTCAAAATGTTGGTTCGTTTTGGTTAAATTGGAAGTGAAAAATGCTTAGAAAATATAATAAAAATTTAAAATTTGTAGTTTTTTGTTTTATAGCATGTAAAATCCTAATATCGATTAAGAATGTTGTCATTTGTTCAATCAGTGCCTTTCTGAGTAAATTATGAGCGCTATGCGTATGAGATTATCACCGTAATTCCATTGCTAATTTTTGCAGGTATCTGGATGGTTGGAGGAGACCGACTCACGTACGGTCGCACTCGTACCATAATGGTGGCTATCTTCATGATGAAGATGGCCGACAATGGCGACGATCGTACGACCATCGCCACACGTGAAAATCATCTTGACATCGCGACTTCATTCTTGTTTCCACCTTCTACGTTCATTTCTATTCCGCAATGTGCCTTTATCGATAGGATGGGTTAGCAAAGGCACAATAAAAACTTTTTTTTAAAACAGCCCATGCCAATGAAACCGACTAAATTATTGCAAGGAATATTATCTGCTGGTAATATTTATTTAGTATACACGATCACCGGTTGGTATTCCATTATCTGGAAACTGTTGATAAAATGCATTTGTTGCTCTAAGCTAATTTCTAAAATGGATCATTTCCCTTTTTATCTACACTACTGAACCGTAGCCATCTATCAGCATTTTTTCATTGAATTAAATATTGGTGCTTAGTTATGGGTAAAAATCAACAATCAACAATACTGTTTTTTGGCTGTATACGCTCAACTTGATGCAAACTTGTAGTGCCCATTATGAACTTATCTAAGTAGAGCTACGCTGGTATTACAGTTGATCAAGTCTCGTCAGCAAATTCATGTTATCATAAATTAGCGTTTCAAGATTTGTATACTTACCAAGTGATTTTTTTTTCGATTTAGACCTGACTTCACCAACGCATTAATCTAATTTTGAATCGCCATTCAACTAACGGACGGAATATTTATTATACTCGACTTTTCACCATGGTTTTAAAACTCCGAACTGAGCTCAGTGGGCTAAACTCGAATTTAGCTCATTGAGCGTTCAACCAAACTTATTTCAACAGGCGTTCGTAAAAAGGTGCTTGTAATCATTGAAATCACTGTAAACAGGCCAAAAGAATCGTACGTATTTTGAGCGAAAACATTAAGTACAGCTCTGGCGGTCAATTAGACCATCTTGTGGCTCTTTTTCGTCCGTTCTCCATAGTTTAGTTTATGAAGTAGTTGTCATTGCATGAATATTGCAGGCGCAATATTTCAATGTCCTCAACACATTGAAAATAGTTGATCTTTGACAAATAAGAAATCCGTTCCTAGAAAATTTTTCAACAAAGTGAAATTCACAACTTTTTTGACCAGAGATGAATCCGTCGTTCGCATTGAATTTAACTCCTTGTAATCGAAGTTCATGATTTTTTATTTGAACCCGGCCCTTAAAAGTTCGTATCAGGTTGAACAGCCTTTGTGATCTAGAACAGACGCCAGATTGTATGGTTTCATTGCAATCCCTCATTTCACCAAAAGTTTCCTATTTCGAAGCATTTTTTCCTGCCTCATAATCGATGCGATGACTGATCCCTTTGCGCTTTGAGGATGTTATTTTTCGTAGCGAGACGTTACTTACCTTGTAAATATTAGTAATTTCGTGTACAGATACTGCTCTTACCGATGAGTGAAACAGCGCAGTAGAGCTTGGTTCACATTGCGTGAAAAGAATACAATTTTTCAAAATGGCTGGCTTGTACCTTGAAGAGTAAAGAATAGAGTTTCGGGAACCAACATCCTCAGAAAAGATGAAGACTTGGGCTCTTCAATGCAGGATTTGGCACAGTCCAAATAATTATTTTGCTATGGAACCTAAAAATTAATTAGAGGATAAACATTTTATTTTATCAGTTACATAATATTAGCCTGTGCAGTCAACTATCGGCTATCTTTTTTATCAAGATGAGGACAGCAAGCGTTTACCTGCCGTAAATGTGTGGAATGGTGTTAATTTATTGGGGAGATTTGTCTGTCAAGGCCTACTCTATTGACTGCACAGTTAATGGTGCCCAGTTTGTGGAAACTTACGTCTATCTAATTTTATTCCATAAAAAAAGAGGTTTTACTGATCAGTATCTAGTTGAGGAACCTTAAGGAACCATCTGCCTTTTTTTCTACGTGAAGAATTTTGTCGTCCAGATTATCCAATACCAGAGGAATTAACCGAAACGGGCGCTAGCTTCGTTCGGGGGAAAATTCAAATTAAGATCGGACTCTAGCTGAATAAATTGGCAAAATCAATCTGTGAATCGAGCTCTACTTGCGTGAAAACTATTTAATTTACTGATATAGGAGTTAGAAACTTGGATTTTTTTTTAGATCGTAATTTTCGAAACATATTACCCAATCTGGGAATAAGTTTGGTTATTACGGGTCATTTCGGCAAGACACTATTTTTTAAACTGTGTCATGGGGTAACATCTGGTTATTATGTGAACATAATTAATTGCAGACCGAGCATTTCTGTAGCGATACAAATTGATAAATTCTCTTCAGGTTTTTTCATTTTTCTTTTTTTTTCATAGTTTTGACATTTTTTCAACATAAACGAGCTCTCTATTTAAGATATTTTGCTAGTAGCCAAATTGGTACTGTCAATCACCATATTTTGAGTAGCAATTGCAGTATGCAGACGTGTAGTTAGATGATCTAGTCTTATAGCATCCGTCGGATTAAGTTTTCACCGTCCAGTCAAAAAACCATTGAGAAGGTCGGATGATTTCAAACGAAATACCAGAAATCAATTATCGTTTCAAGGTTTTTTTTCAGCCCCGCTTGCTCTACTAATTTTATTAAAACAAAGTAAACTAAAATTCTAAGAAATCTCTTCTTAGGTTAATTATGATCTTGACGGGCAAATGTAAATGCATTATTATTATTATTATTTTTTTTATTTATTTATTTATTTTTTTTTTTGTGAAAAAGTTCTGTATTTTGTTTCAGTGACTGTACATGAGAATAATTGGAATTATAATTTTGCAGTTGAAGGAATCTGTTTCAATCCGTATTTACAAAATTACAGTGTACCGGTTAGTTATATAGAAATGCCAACCATTTATACAAAATCGTTGATTTTCTATTATGCACATCTATCCTCTTGATTGAAAATCCTAAAATCTGTACGATCTAATTACGCATGAACAACGAACGCAGTTTTGTAACTGAGCAAAGAAGGTACCAACATGTACGCACGTCTCAGAAACCTACTACCTAATAATGAAAATAGGTACCAGATTTTTCTAGTTTTACAAAACGAGCTCAATTCTGTTTAGTTAATTTTGTTGTATTTAATGATTTGTAAATAACGGATTTTAGACTTGTAAATAAACGTTACGTGAATCATATAAATATCCTATTTTTTTCCCCCAATTGTACTGACGACGGCAGTAATTACTAAAATACTAGAGCATGCTTTAGCTCTTTTATACGTTGAGTTCAACGAACGAACGCGGACACGAAATTAGGTGTGTCTGAAAAATTGAGCTGTTGCCAGCTTGCAGGACTGAGCGTTGGAAACAAAAGGCGATCCCCTCTAATTTCGTGTCTTCTACTAAAGAATGTAAACTGATCAATAATTTTACAACCTCCGGGATGTTGTAATTTGCCGCCTTATCTCGTTACTAGATGGCAAGTTGCTTTACGCAATCCCGATGCACGATAATAATCCGAAAGGTGACTTACAGTGAGTGAATGAGTCGCTATTTTCCTCCATGTTAAATACGGCCCGAAGAACCAATGTGAAATCATGTGGCTGATAATGAGTTTCTGATTTTTATATTAATTATAATTGGTTGTACCTGATACCGACTCAAACATGGAAGTGCTGTGTGATCTGTGCCCAGTGCTGGTTTACTTGCACTCCACTGTCAATATGAGTGAAGCTTCCTTTCACTCAAAACTTGGTTGAAGAGGTTGAAGGGGAGAAACGATGGCCGACTTACGATTATGCTGGCCGACGTATTTCAAGCAAGTAGGTACCTACCCAAGGTTCCACATCACCCGAACTCATCCAAACGGGCAAAAGTGCTCGGCCGGCGTACTTAAGATCTTAAGATGAGGCGCCTACTTTTGGTTTATTAATAATAAACCATTGTAATCGCACAAGAAAAACATTTTTATAACCCCCCCTCATAATTTGATGTTTTACGTTTCAAGGCATGTAGAGTCCGAATAATATGCAACAAAAAAAATTCTGTCTGTCCGCCGTACGCCGTACGCCGTACACCGTTGGCAGTTTTCCAGCCAAACTATAATAGCTACATTCTTGAAATTTTCATCAAAAATCAATCTTGATCCCACAAAGGCCCAATTCTTAAACCAACTTGCTAGCTCAATTTTAAGAGTATTTTTGGGAGGTTTTGAGGGGGAGAAAATTCATATTTTCCAGGGTGTTTCAGAAAAATGTGTACGTGGTGTCAAATTAATATATAGATTTTTGGACGTTGAATCGAATGAGACCATCGCCGGGTCGATAGCTTTATTGGTTCTCGAGTTATCGCAGCTTTTGTGCTGAATTTGAGAGATTTCAGAAATTTGACATGAGGGTATAACTCGAGAGTTCTTGGAGCTATAAAAATCGTTCTATACTCATTGGAATTGTCCTAAAACACTCTCCAGCTGTTTCGTTAGGCAATAAGTTTACCTTTTAATTAGGAAATTAAGAAAAATAGAAACGATTAAAATTACAATAGTTGCTACGGAGTTTTCCCCCATAGTTACCAATCTGTTTTTCGGTGGGAACGTTCACAAATAACGTTCGGAATAATTAAAATCACAAATGGATCGTCATCTTAAATCCTTATTGAAGCGAAATAATAATAAACCACTGTACAATCATTTGCAGCGTTTTTTATACTCACTACCTCATCACGATATTTCTATTGATTCGAGATATTGTTGAATTTCGGTGTCTCTTCGTGCGGATAGGCCGTTCGTACGTTAAGGATAACTTTCATTATCGGTGCGTGTACTGTTCACCACGGTCTGATTTCCACTTACGTCCATACCGTTTTTGACTGAAATCCTTCTTGCATCGCTCTGCTTGTCAATTAACCGGATCAACGGGTCGGATCGAAAAACCTACGCAGTCATTCGTTCTGTTGGTTCAACTGTCCGTAAATGAAGTTGGCCTCACGATAATCATTTATGAGGAAGTAGCGTTCATAATTCGCGATAGAAAAGCAAATTAGCGGTCTCATAAATGTTTTTAATTTTATTTATTTTTCAAGGAGATGTTTCGACGTTCATTTTTAACCACAGACAGAGACGAAAAGGATTGAAAAGTGATTCCAAGTGCTGTGCTTCATCCTAATCATCCTACCGAATCAGATTTTATTTTATGCATTGGAATGGAATCCTTTTGTCACCCACGACGTTCCTTTGGAACAATTCCGAGCAGTCTTGAACGTTCTGTTTACGCTGGTAACTATTTACCTAGCGGATATATAGCGAATAAATATCTCATTGTATTAATTACCGTCACACCGGCAAATTAATATTCATCGTATGTATTAAAAATTATAATGTCAGGCAAATATTCGAACGAGTATGAACGATTTTCGTAACTTTTCAAATAGTACTCTAGTATTTATAATTATGTATTTTTTGAAAACTATAAACAAAAAATGTTCACATCAGAAGCTGCTCGAGACTCAAGACTTTTATTGGTGCAAAAGTAATAAATTATCAAAATAAATAGTTATTATATTCTAGCTTTAGGATTCCGAACATTGCAACGTCACTATGTTCATTATTACTCGCGAAACAATAGATGCGGCGAATCATTATAATGGATGGGCCAAATTAGTCAGTTTATGAATTCCAAACTTTTTTCACCGTCTGCTAGGTTCGAAGAATTATAAAAACGCTGCAAATGATTGTACAGTGGTTTATTATTATTTCGCTTCAATATTGATTTAAGAAGACTACCCGTTTGTCATTTTAAATATTCCGAACATTTGTGAACGTTCCCACCGAAAAAAACGCTGCAAATGATTGTACAGTGGTTTATTATTATTTCGCTTCAATATTGATTTAAGAAGACTATCCATTTGTCATTTTAAATTATTCCGAACATTTTTGAACGTTCCCACCGAGAAACAGATGGTAACTATAGGGAAAAACTCCGTAGCAACTATTGTAATTTTAATCATTTTTCTTTTTATTAATTTCTTAATTAAAACCTAACCTTATTGCCTAACGATACAGCTGGAGAGAGTGTTTGACGACCTTTCCAATGAGTATAGAACGATTTTTATAGCTCCAAGAACTCTCGAGTTATACCCTCATGTCAAATTTCTGAAAATCTCCCAAATTCGGCACAAAAGCTGCAATAACTCGCGAACCAATGAAGCTATCGACCCGGCGATGGTCTCATTCGATTCAACGTCCAAAAACTGCTAACGGCGTACGGCGTACGGCGGACGGACAGAATTTTTTTTTATTGGATATTCGGATTCTACATGCCTTGAAACGTAAAACATCAAATTTTGAGGGGGGGTTAGAAATTTTTTTTCTTGGGCGATTACAATGGTTTATTATTGAATAATAAACCAAAATGATACCATGGCCATTTATCTTCGGTCGCCCAGTGTTCAAGACAGTATAGTTTACGGGCACATTATGATTGAGCATTCTGCTGAAAGTGATTTCGGAGATAGGTACGATCTGCTTACTCGTGTACTAAGCATATCACTTGTCCCCTGAGCCAAGTAGACGACACTTTCGATCGGTTAGTGTTTCGTGCGCTTAGAGAGCGGAACGGGACGTGAAGGTTTTTTTTAATTGTTCCTCAGCCCGTGTGAAGTACTTTTCATTTCAAGTGTCAGCCAGTGTTTTGACCGCACGAAATATAACAGAGTTATCGCTCCATAGAGCATGAGCTAGGATTACGAAAGAGAAAACTCAGGTTAAAGGGAAAACTGCGAAGCGCCGGCCGGTAATCACGCTCTGGTGAAGGTTAATCTGGTTTCATCTGACTTGCAATTTACAAATTGTGGCTTTTATTCTTCAAGAGGCTTGTATGGTAGGGCAGCCAATTCAGAAAGAAAATTCCACCATTACTTCAACAATTTATAATTAGTTTTAAACATGCCAGTTTTTAACTATCTACTAAATTGTTCAGATCAGCCTACTGACTACACATTGCCTTGCCAGTTTTTTATGGAGCGAACGAACCTTGCGAGGAAATTTATTGAGTTTCTTTCATTTTTCACGGAGATATGATGACTTAATTATGTAATTTTTTTATCGCAGACACACGGACAAAAGGACACAAAGACACTTCTAAAAAAATTTTTTGATTATAGGAAGATACCAATTTCTTCAAAATTCAACTCGGTTCCATATCGACTTTTCAGACGATCCAATACTTCCATTTCCTACGTAAACAATAAGTCGGAAGTAAAAACATAAATTCTGCAGTCTTGAAAAGATTTAGTGGTTAACTGAACCAAGAACAAGTGTTCCGTATGAAATAGAATTTATCTAATAGAATATCTAAATAGTTGTCATAAATAAACTACATAGCATTTATCTGCCATGCTTACTTACTGTTGTACTAGGAATAATTAGTTCCGCCTCATCTCATCCGATTAAATGTACATTATTTAGCTATTTTAAAGTCGTCCTTGCTTCGATTTCAAACCGAGTATCACTGAGAAAATCGGCTAAATCCTGTTTTGCTGTCCAAGGTGACAGTCATCATCAAGAGCTGATATGAATGACGAGAAAGTGAACTGGAAGCGTTTTTTTTTCCAGCCGGCAGTGAAGTAACAAACCGCATTTCGTAGGTATACAAAGCTAGATATGGCGCCTCGACAGTTCTAGTTCTACGAGAAACATGTTGAAGCCTTGGAATAGGAAAGAAACAGTTGGAAGTTACGTACAAACGCGTGAAGTAAAGAAGCTTTTTTATAATGTAACCGCGAAGCCGCAACATCAGAAATGTAGAGAAAGCCATTGGATCAAGATTCCGAACCAATTCCGAAGAAGTACATGCATCATTAGACTGTTGACTATTTCATACGCCCGAGTACGATCCAAGTTCCAATTGATAAGGACGCAGAACTTCGTCAACTTTTAATTTCAACTTCTTTGTGCTCGTTTTTAATACGATAATCGCCTGCCAGTTCTCTGCAAAGATAAATCGTTTGTGGAACGATTTGATAATTACGTAGCTCCCTTATTGGAGGGTTTTTAGTGAATTTCGCGTTTTTTGAAAACTTAACGTGGGAGTTTTGGTTTCTCTGTTAAATCATATGTCTCTAATGGTCACAACAATCCGCCATCCACGACATCAAAATAGACTCTGCTCAATATTGGGGGTGAAGGGATATATTGTGCTAAAAATACTGTTCAATATTATGCATTGCTTAGAGAAATTGCTGGAAATCGTAAAATGTTTGTACATTGTTTGATATTGGAGCGAAAATGAGGAGCCTGACAAATCGTTGCATAATATTTCTTTAGTAAACAGTTTTTTTTACAGGCGGCTGAATATGGAATTTTTTCGGCGCAAATTAAAACTACTTTTCATGATGCAATAATGAAAAAAATAAATAAAAATTAAAGCTAATAAAAATAAAATACACTAATAAAGAAGTAATAAATATTAAAAAATAAATAAATAAATTACTACCATTTTTACTTTTTAGAAAAAAGGGGAACGAAAAATGAGATTGAGATTGATTTAGGGAAAAGGGAAAAGAGTAAACGTGTCTACGTTTTGCGGAGTTTTCCACCAAAAAGGGGAGACCTGGCAACACTGCGTATAGTGGTAAGTTTGACTATGCATAATAGAATGAGGCTACTCCAACAATAAACTTGAGTCAGGTCAAACAGTAACACAATAATGAAAGCTTGTTGATTCCAATATTTTAGATTGCAAGTTTTTCGCTTTTAAAATAGAAAAACTTACCATCTAAAATATTGGAATCAACAAGCTTTCACGATTGTGTTACTGTTCGATTATTTTAAAATAGAACAACAACTCGCGTTTCATCCATGAACAATTTTCTGGCGTGAGAATGAAAAAAAAAAAAAAAATACCGTAGCCACGCAGTAGGATTCAAGCTAATTCCTTATTAAATACATTCAACTTCTGGTACTCATTGTTTCCACATTACTGATCATCAAGAGAAGAAAGCGACTATCGCCGGACATAGAGGAGAGATGATGCACGCGTGCAACCGAAATAGGGCGGGTCTCATCAAAGGAGCACACAGAGCTGCTCTGATTACGGATTCTTCAATCAGTAGCTGGCCCGTCGTTACGAGGTGTATCTGCTAAAAACCGTCTCTACAACAATTAAAATTAATCAGTACAATATGATTTGCAATATTTTCCTAATAAATTGATAAGAATCATCAATTTTTTAGGTCGGACAAGTGAAATGTATGTACTAATAAGCGTAAACAGATCCATCGCAGGTTTTTGAATCATCGCTAATTTTGATTATCCAAGAATTATTGGATAATCACTCTGCAGTAATCATTTAACGCCTAATTAACGCTTGATTTGACAGCTTCAAGTAAAAGTCTGTGCAATTTTTGTCTGCTATAGGCAGTTGTCATACAGTGTTATATAGTTAATCATACTGCTACGCTCAACGCCCGAAAACTGTGGATTGAGGTAGAATTTGGAGATATCTGCGATAATGGACGGTCAATTTTCCCTCCTATTTTAAATTTTGATTGGAGAGTTTTAGCTTTAAACGGTGTTTCAACACGGTGAGTATTGGCCACTTTTTAAAATCATACTCGTCTAATATTTACCGTTATATGGACTGTGGATTCTGGTCTCTATCAGATGCGAGTGATTTTCCAAAATAGCGAAAAATTCCCACGTTTACCATGGTAGAACAAGCTAGAATGCACTATTGACGACTAACAAGCTGAACTACTCCGTAAACGCTGAAAAAAGCTCACCCGCGTAATTTCGTGTCGCCCACGGTTCAGACCCTTACGGCCCCAACGGTTCCCTCCGATTCACACCTCGCCACGGTTCAAACCGATAATTTTACCATCTAAATTGTTCGGTGAAATCGGACCTTAATCAATATCATATAATATGCGATTTACTGATGCTAGACTTGTATAAAATAATGGGCGCTTTGTCGACGTAGGGAAATCGGTCTAATGATGGCAAAATGTAACTGGTTTCTGCCAAAATCCAATTGAATGGAAACAAAAAAGTTTTAGAAAGTTTTCCCTATTTATGACCCAGTGTTCATAATAAGACGAGAATTTCATAGCTTTATTGATGATCAGGCAATACTCACGATTCATTGCGAACACAGCAGCGGTATTTTATAGGCCAAAGGTGTTGTATCTATTTTTCTAAGGGCTTCAAAATTCAATATTGTCTGGCCTTAAATTTATAAAATGATGCCTGATAGAACACCGTTGATGGTTTCGCAGAATTAGCATTTTCTTTGTCTTTCTGGATTGAGTTCAAATAGATCAATTAATTTAGCCAAAACAAAAACTTTGTCTATAAAATACACTCTGAAAAGGAAAAAATAACAAAAATGTCCCAACTTCGCAGCAACTCATTCGCCAACTACACATTTTAAGGACTACTTTACTACTCGTATTGACCTGGCCACTTCCTGATTGATTGGATCACCTTCCCTAATAATATAAAAATTACTATTTCTCATTTCCCAAATGATTAAAAGATTTTCCTTTCACCTCTGAATTGCCTCCAGATTTATCATCTTTTGGAGTCGGCGCCTCTCTTATATTGTATTGGAGAAGCCTATAGATTCCGAATTACCAGTAGTATGAATATAAATATCATGAGTTTTCACGATTCTTGAACAGAGCAAATCAGCATTTATGAGAACTGATTATTAACAATATCTATTTGAAGGTGACTATTCACGCCTTTTCCTAAAAACCGATTCAGATTTCTCTAAGAATCTTTACGTCCAGACCCAGACTTATTACCTGGCAACTACTAATTTATCGTAAATTCATATTTATTTGTAACCATCGGGTAGTCATTTTGCCAGAGAGGCGCCGACTCCAAAAGATGATCAATCTGGAGGCAATTCAGAGGTGAAAGGAAAATCTTTTAATCATTTGGGAAATGAGAAATAGTAATTTTTATATTATTAGGGAAGGTGATCCAATCAATCAGGAAGTGGCCAGGTCAATACGAGTAGTAAAGTAGTCCTTAAAATGTGTAGTTGGCGAATGAGTTGCTGCGAAGTTGGGACATTTTTGTTATTTTTTCCTTTTCAGAGTGTATTTTATAGACAAAGTTTTTGAAGTCGGTTTTATTTTTATTTTTTGTAAATTTTTTTTTATTTTTCTCTTTTTAGTGACTTACAATTATGGACAGCTCTCTTTACAGAATTTTCCCAAGCTTTCATTATTGTGTCACTTACCACTAACCGTCCAAACTCAATTCATAAGTCCGTTGAACGTTGAAGTTCTAAAGTATAATGATTACCTAACTATTTTCAATGTTATTATGTTGATTGAGAGTGAGTTTGAACGTTTGGAATAATCCATTCACTGATTTGGGTCTCTTGGTCAACATACCGGATACTTTGATCCCATTGATACACCTTACAAAACTCAAATAATTTATTGTCTACACCATTGCTGGTTACTGAATTGCACCAATTCACTCGTTCTTTATTTCTCTAACGATAATAGAGTGATGATTTCCTGAAGCGTATCCGCATTCACACTGAATGAGAGAATCCGAACCAAATTTCAGAAATTCGCCGAACGTTTGTGCATTAAAATGAAGTTATTTGGCCTTCAAAACCATGATATTTATTGAAAATTTAACGCTGAATTCAAATCTTCTAACGAGAATGCTATGACTAACGTAGTTTTTTTTCTACAAGCATAAATAGTCCAAAAAACGTGATTTTGAAACAAATTTTTTAGAAATACGGCCTAAAAAGTATCTACTTTTAGTCCAATCAATATCAAATTTGGATCACGTAAACTAGACTCAAATTTGAACAATTTAAGTTCAAAAACGATGGAAAAACAGTTTTGGTTTGGAAGTTATGAGGTCTCAAACACAGGTCCATCAAAACATTGATTGCTCCCTTATTATGCCACCTAAACTTGATTTTTTACCATCGTTAGAAAGCTCTAGCTAAGTGCTTTCAAGTGCAATAGTGTTCATATTTTTTTTCTCGACGTGGTTGGGAACGGTGCTCGAAAAACCTCAAAAAGTGAAAATCGGCATCACTTTTTTTGTTACACTTTCTTCTCTACACGCTATATTAGAATGCCGAACGAAAAATTGAAGCTAGGCCCTTGTAGGCAGATAAATTATGAACAAAATGACACCAGAAACAAAACAATCGAGCAAGTATTCTAGAAGTTATAAGCTTGCAAAGTCAAAACTTCCTTTTTTCGCGAAAATCACGTTTTCCGGCGTTTCTCCGCGTCTGGAGACGTAACTACTGGACGGACTCAGTTGAAAAAATTATGGGACCTACCTGGATAGTAACCCTTTCAAACAAAAAAAAAAGTAACCCGATCGGACGTACAGGAGCTGAACGCCGGTGGACAACACATACCGAAAAAAAAAAAAAAAAAAAAAAAAAATCCCGCTAGACGACCATAGTAACCTCCTCCTTGTTTGAAGTCGGTTAAAGAAATCACCACTATTGAATTTGTTCTAAATCAACATTGTCGTCCTTTTATTACATTTGAAAGATACACTTAGAATATAGTTATTATAGATAATAAATAACATAGAAACTTTCCCAGCCATTTGTTTAAGCAATAAAAAAGTAATCGATAGCTAAGTGAAACCAAATTGAAAAATCTTTCTCGAACGATAATCGAATTAAAAGTAACTATAAGTGATAATCCAAGAAGGTACAATCATTTATTTACACCGTTTTCAAAGAACTTATCCACTTATTCAATAAAAGAAAAACAGAAGATAAATAACTGCTGGAAAAGTTCGACTTTCTACCGGACTGCTTCACATACTAAAGGTAGATGGAAAATAGCGGAACGATATGAACTCGTAAAGTTTCTTTTCGAAGGGAAACTATTCTTAGATATGAGCGTGCCAAACATTCTATTTATGATTAGATTCTTAATCGCGTTATTACTACTTCTGGAGTTCGTAACATACGTGAGATTCAGTGCAAACATTTCTTCGCCTACATCGCGGAGCTGTTCTCTTTTTTCTCCTGAAAGGAGTCAGCCGTTGTCACTGGTCAAATGAAAATTTCCTTTCATGTGGGAATAGTTGAAAGTGAAACACAAGCTTTAGTTCCTTATTAACATCAGCTCACATTCCATCTCAGTCAGCAGTCGCAATTAGGAACGGCTCAAATTACCCCTGTCATTCCTCCGAAGGAATTTACTTCAACCGATTGAAAAAAGGAAAAAAGACAGTGTTGTGCATAGATCATACAGTACTTCCAAGTTAAAGTCAGTAACAGGAATAACCGATTGGAAAATTAAGAATCTTGTACTTAGGGCGCAAAGTTATTACTCTCTAACTGTCTTTGAAAAACTTGAGAACACAGAAATATGAAAACGAACGAATTAGGTTTAAATTGCGGAAGTAATGCGGTTATGTGAGCCTAATATATAACAATACAAGCCCAGTTTTGTGAAATAGGATAAGTTTTATTTAAAAAAGTAATGTTGAGAAAATCGATTATTACTTAGTATGAGTGATCTGTGCTAACCTAAGGGCAATTGGACAATTACTTTTCTACCAATACTTTTCTAACAAACTTTCATAATATTCAGCTTGTTGAGTCGAAATATAAAATAACATCATAACTTGTTATTCCGGATTAGCCGAGTGGTCTTGGGCTTTTCGAGTCTCTGAAGAGTTGAGGATGAAGACTTCGTCACATCCCTTATAGTATCAACTTCAGTCAGTCAGAAAAGCGCCATCGCCATGTTCCCAAAAATCTTGGCGTAAAGCTTATTTGCATTTATGTGACCGAAAACTTGTGGTTATGAATATTGAAATCAAGAATTCCCAATTAGTTTGAAGGCTGGCGATCCTCCAAAAATGCTTTCCGCCAGTATTTTTCTTTCTAATGACGCTTGAGTGATATTCATTATAAGAAATTCTAGATTTGGCCTAGCAGCCGCCCCCAACATTTCTGAATTTCAACTTCTGAATTCATTTTCCCATGATTACCATAATTTATGCTGCGAGTTGAAATATGGAAATGAAGTCCATCAATATTGATCCATTATGTAATTGATTTGTGTACAATCCTGTGTTGTGTGCATTTTATATGCATTGATGCAAGGTGAAGCAATTCCGGGTGTAGTAGGTAGAGCTTACTCACGTGGAATAAGCGCGAAACTGAGCCTCTGAACAAACGCGAGTTCGATGCCTGGAAATATTATAAGCTGGAATAATCGTTACCTACTAATAAATAAGGATCTAATTTTAAATTATAGCACCAGGTGTACTGAAACGTCGGTAAATGATAAGAATACGTTGTCTGCAATTTTGGAGAGTTTTAGTGCATTTTGCATTTTTTGAAAACTTAAACGTAGGAGTATTGGTTACTTCATTGAATCATACGTTTCTTATGGTTACCGCCTTGTTGATGGCGGATTGTTGTGACCATTAGAGACATATGATTTAACAAAGTAACCAGATCTCCCACGTTTAAGTTTTCAAAAAACGCGAAAGTCACTAAAACTCTCTACTTTTAAACAACCGGCGTTAACGCGAGTGTATTATTTGTCGTTACGATAGACAAGTTAAAAGGTTCGAGAATAGTTATTTGTCAATGCGACAAAATAATAATAATAAAAACTCGAAATCAAAGACAAAACACAAACTTGCGATTGAAATATTATGGCTTTTGTTCTACGAGGTTCAGAGGTTTTAACGATGTTTCTGACGCTGATAATGATCATAAGCGCTTGCGTGTGAGAATCTCCATCAGCTCACATGAATAACGCATGTCGTGTGTGGAAGAACGCTTGCTGCCTAAGCTTACAAAGAAAATTGGCTGGTCGAAATAAAAAGTATAGGTTCACCTCTTGAAAGGCGAGACCGTGATATCGCTGAATCTTGGCCTAATCTCGAGATTGACTCACAAGAGTGGCGAATTCATGCCAATGAAAGTTAGCTCACTTTACGACAAGCCATCTTGCAGCTGTAATCGAATCACTGCTAGCACACAACTCTCCCTTAAAATATAGGTCAGTTTCTCTCGGATAATCCAACACAATCGTCATAACTATTCT
>JASJUZ010000755.1:0-31773 GCA_037159825.1 Tupiocoris notatus | reverse complement strand
TCACTTTAAATTAATTATGCCATTTAAATTAATTATGCGATATTACCACGATATTTCCACAATCTTGTACTAAATTAATCAAATGTTATGCTTTTCTCGTGTTCCAGAGCCTCCAGTTTCCAGACTATATAGTTTAAACCTATTATACTCAATAACACTTCTACGGCCCAATATGACATTTTCATATTTATCAATTTTGCTTCCGAACCTGTCTTAACATTTTAACTAAATTTTGATTCTTTGAGAGCAGTAGTTTTCTTCGAAAAAAGAACACGCTGGGGGAGGAAGAAATGCAGTTCGCCGGGATCCGATTGCGACGGCAAAAGAACGGTTGGCACTGAATTCCTCGGAAAGCGACAAGTGCGTATTTCTCCCCAGTAAATGACAATGATTGGGCAAACACGAATTCATCGGATACAAATAATATTAGGGATAATGGGAATTCGGATATCAATTGGGAAATATTATTCAGTCTCAGAAAAATTGATGTATCCATAAGTTCACCTACCAAAATGCAACTCTTTCCGTTTCAGGATCCCCAAGCAAAGAGAACTGTTGGCACCGAATTTCTGGGAAAACGTCAGGTACGGTTGCTGATTATTGAATAAAATAATCCGCCGATTATTGATGATAGATGATTATTGAATTAAAAAATAATGAGCCAAATAACGTTCATAGAAAATGAGGTAACACACGCGACAGAGGAATTGCTGTTTCTCCGATAATTAGTTCAAATTATAGGTTCATACACTGAAAAACAAATGTCACTATTAAAAAAAAAAAAAAAAAAAAACAGAATTAAAAAAATATTTTTTTAAACGAAATTACTCGATTTTTTCCGGTTTTTAGACAAAAAATGGTGAGATCAGCTGACAACTTGTATAAAACACATCAAAAAGGCGAGCGCTATATTATTCCGGAACCCCTTGAGATAAATATACGCAGTTCTTCCCCTACTCCGACTGCTTCTAGTCTTTAATAATACAATTTTTTTATTGCAGGACCCTAAATCCAAGAAAACCGTAGGAACTGAGTTTCTTGGGAAGCGGCGGTTGCCGGTATGTTAACAAATTAGTGTCGTACTATAAAAATACTACCTATACATTTTTTATTTTTTGTTTATCGCAATCCATAACTCAATTCCTCGAAGCCTCCCACAGTCACACTAAAAACATAATAAACCACTACAACCGCAACCATCAATTATATAATAACTATTAAAATAACTAGCAATTAAAAGTAGTAATTAAAATAATTGAAATAAAATAATTAAAAATAATGAATATAACTTAATAAAAAGAAAATTCAAATAAAAATAATAGTAATTCAAATAACTAGTAATTTATTAAATTGTTCGTATTTTTTTTGTTTTCAGTCAACGTGAGGTGCAAGGAACTGGCAACATAGCAAATCTAAAGATGGAGGAATAGGAAGCGAATCGAAGTTTCCATATCGTTTACGTTTCGATGCGTAGCCGTGTACTCGTTCAATCTTGATAATAAATGAAATAGTTTAATTTTGTTTATTGACTCCATTTTTATTAACCTGTTCTTTAAAGTTGACGATGCGAATGAAAAATCCAGTGGTGCGAACAGTAACACAGTACTTCCTTGAGTTGGCAAACAGGTATTTTCTATTTTATAAAATTGAGAAGCTCATAAAAAGGCTGCAACGTCATACACTACAATTATTATAAAAAAATTAGCCAGCAGAAAAAAATTGGAGCCCCAGAGCATTTAAATTGAAACATTTTGAATTTTCATGTTTCATATATTTGAAAAACTGAAAAAAATATATTGATTTTTTTGAAATTTGTTTTGAAATTAAAAAAAATATTCACTTTAAACTTTTAGCCTGTATCTATTTATACATTTGTGAGAAGAAACTCTGTAGCAGCTATGTTAATTTTAATCATTTCTATCTTCTTAACTTTCAAGTTAGAAGCTAAATTATCTTCCGAACGGTGAAGCTGAAGAGAATACCTAGCGATAAAAAAAAACCCGCAAGTCAACCATAGTAACCTTTTCCTTTTTTTAAGTCGGTTAAAAATGGTTTATTATCAATAATAAACCAAGACAATTTAATTATTCTCTTCTCCAAGATTGTTTCTCAACAATATAATTCCGATATTCTGGAAATCTCTTCGTAGAGTCCCAGGCGGCGGCAAATATTTCCACACTTTGACACGAAAATTCCAAGTATTTTTTACGTAGCCATCAATTGGCATCTATAGCTCGATCTAAGAACATAATTATTATACCAATAACACATAAAAATAAAACACTGGATCCATCGAGTTGAAAGTCCGTCAGCCTAAATGAAAATGGCCACCGTAGTACATTATTGAAATAACTGAAATACGAGTACTCACGGCTGTGCTCCATTTCGACTCTTCGGAGGTTGTCCGGCACTTTTCCAGAAAGCTCGCTGGACGATAGCACAAATAGCACAATATTACACTCCGAAACGACGCGAACGCGATATTCAACGACTCACGCGACACCGAAAGCGGAAGAGAGTTTACAGGAAAAATACTGAACCGAAATCGCCATCATCGTTTCAAAGTTCAAACTAAACCATCGGTACCGATCTCACCGCATCCAATAGCATTGCGATGTTTGTATCGATACTTGAAGCGAAATTCGATATTTTTACACTGTTGATATATCTGATTTTTATCGTACTTTTTTTACTTTTTTCAAACCCACAACTGATAGTTACAATATATATGTTAATCCTCGCAAAGAACAGAGTTTTGATTACAATTGAAACAATTTGTTGTATATTTCCTGTTCGAAATTGTCCCATCGATGGGTAAGCTCGATATTTTCGTTTGTCATGTTTTTAATCGATTGTAGAGCCCCGAAAAAAATAATCGGCGAAAGAAATGGGTGGCGGGGGGTCTTTCGTATTAGTTTTTATCCTCAAAACAAAAACTCCCAGCGTGAATTCGTTTCAATAAATTTTATTCTTGCGATCTTTGAATCGTTGTTTCATTTTCGACCCGTTTCATTCCAAGAAATGAGTATAACGTACGTGTCTATAAAGTTTTACTTACGTCCAACACTCCGGCTTCAGGCGAAGAACATTGAAGAAGAAGTTTTTAGATACGGGGAAAAATACGTTTTGATGTTTATCAGTTCAGTTTTTACGCCGAGGAGCAAGTTCGCATTTCTCATTTCAGATTTCACATTGTTGATGTTTCACATGGTTGTATATTCACGCAAAGAATTTAATAAAGGATAAAGGATCGAAAATCTCACATCACGTAGGTAATGTTGCAATTATTTGTATTACTTTAATTTAGCATTTATGATATTGTTTTCCATTCATTGACTTCCAATGCTGCCATTTTTTAGGCATACGAAATGGAGAAAAAATAATCCTTCATCTTCATCATGGTTCTTCCCATGTCGAAATATCGAGAGATTATGATAGTGGATATTTTCACCTTTGTCGGTGACGATTGAAACGTTGAGCGAATCTCTGCACTTGCATCTACTGATTCGGTGCCATTTTGCACACTGAACTTAATGATGGAATATAGGTTCCAGATTTTTGATTGGGAAGCTATGAAAGATAGGATAATTATATCGGGTGCCCCGCCAACATCCTAGGCCAGTTCTCGTTAAAATTTCGGCTAGTAACACTGGTTTTCTCTCCGTAGAATGATCACTTCTTACCATGGTTCGTGTTCGTGCTAATTAAAATCATCATTTGTTCAATCCTGAACTCACTAAGCGGAAGTACTTAGCGATAAGACAATCCAATTAGAGGGAAGATCAATCACGATACCTTCGCAAGTCTTCGTTCTAGGCTCGAACTATTCGTCTTCATCCACAGAACCTTAATTGCAGGTGGCCGCTTTACTCCGTTAATAATTTCGTGGAGTGATCCGTTCCGAATTATTCCAAATTACTTCAAAGTGGCTAACCCGGTGCAGTTAGTGAGAGACACGGTGAAGACGCTGCTGACAATGAGCGTCGACAACTACAGGCTGGAGGACCGGTGGAAACGGTATGAAAAAATCGAATTCCTCGGCGAAGGACAGTTCGCCACCGTTTACAAAGCTAGAGACGTCGAATTGGACACGATAGTCGCCGTTAAGAAGATCAAAGTCAGCAGCGCAGATGAAGCGCGCGACGGCATCAATCGGTCAGTTCTTTTATTTCTCGACAGAATTTCGTAGACAATTGCAAACTAAGATGCTTTGCTCTGAAGCTTGTGCGCTCCATAGATTTCAAGAGCAACAAAGCAGCTTAAGAGCAGCATGCGAAGATGTCAATATTTTTTTTTTTTTATTTAATTTTTTACTGCTTGCATCAAGTGAATGCTAAGTCGTCTTGGCGTTTCCGACGAAATTGTTGCCTATGCAGGACTAATACTTACCCTTTGGAATACAGGACGGCCTTGCGGGAGATCAAACTACTCCAAGAACTGCAACACCCGAATATAATCGGCCTTCTCGACGTCTTCGGTTGCATGTCGAACGTCTCTCTCGTCTTTGATTTCATGGATATTGATTTGGAAGTGATAATAAAGGATACAAGCATCGTATTGACACCTGCGCACGTCAAGGCGTACACTCTGATGACACTGCAGGGATTAGAATACTTGCATAACAATTGGATCCTGCACCGAGATCTGAAGCCGAACAATTTGCTCATTAATGGCGATGGCGTGTTGAAAATTGGCGATTTCGGTTTAGCCAGGTTTTACGGATCGCCCAACCGCCAGTATACGCATCAGGTGAATAGATAGGTTATGTTGATTTTGTTTTTAACTCTATCAGAATAGATAATGTGTAACGTTAAATAAACTGGAATTGCTATCGCAAACGTTTTTGGCAATTCAATGCGAAGAGTCGACTAGCGTTTAGCTTGAATTTACTATTAATGATTGTTCATATATCATGAAAACGTTATCTGTCAGTTAAAACACGTACTCTTCTATTTCAGGTGGTTACTCGATGGTACAGGTCACCGGAATTATTATTCGGAGCCCGAATGTACTCGAATGGTGTCGACATGTGGGCTATAGGTTGCATAGTAGCTGAGCTTCTTTTGCGAGTACCTTTCCTACCGGGGGAATCAGATTTGGATCAACTGACTAGGATATTTCTCACATTGGGCACACCGACTGAGCAAACTTGGCCGGGCATGAATTCGCTGCAAGATTTCATACAGGTGAGGATAATCTATGTATTTTTAATGGGAAACATGCATAGAAAGAAATTGATTTTTCGCCCGAATTGCATTTTTTAAAAAGATTTACAAAGAAAGACCCGAAAAACGGGATTTTTTACATTCATTTTTCATTTCTTAATATCTTTACATCTAACTTAGATCACTTTCAAAGTAATTCCCATTGACCCCAACGCTATTTTTTAATCTTTTCCCAGTTGTTTTAAACAATTTTTAAATTCAATTGACGTAATGGCCCTCCCTGCGATTTTTGTTTTACCTCCTCTACAGTTTCAAAATGCTTGCCTTTCATGTTTCTTTTTACACTGGGAAACAAAAATGAAGTAGGGGCTAGTTCGGGATTTTGAATTCAAAACAAGCCTGAAGTCGACGTTCCCTTTGCTCGTCCATGAAAAGGTGTGCGATAAATTTGGAGCAAATTTCTCTATCCGAGTTGTTCTAGATTTTGTTATCATAATCTCATTGTAATTAATAATATGGTTAATAGTATGAAAAGCTGCCATATTGATTGTTTTTTCAATCGTAATTTTTTTTCTAGTTCAAAAGCTTCCCTGGGACTCCGTTGAAACACATTTTCACTGCGGCCGGAGACGATTTGTTGGACGTATTGAGCTCACTGCTGACAATCTGCCCCGCACATAGAGCATCTTGCTCTGCTGTCCTTAGAATGCCGTATTTCAGCAATAAACCTGCTCCAGCGCTTGGATCTCAATTACCGCTGCCTTCTTCTTTAACAAATGTAAAAGCCATCAAGACAGGATTGAAAAGAAAGCTCGACCCTTCAGTCAACGTCCCATCGAAAAGACTAATGTTCAACACTCCAGTTTGAAATACCTTTTTGTCTTTATTGTATCTGTAATGTACTGCGTCAATGTAAATATATTATACGCTAAAGTTTTAGTAAAAATACTATTTTGCTAATCTCATCAGTATAACCTGCGTTGTTTGTATATTGAATGATAAGATCTGGACAAATGCGATGGGTAGTTTCAAGCGGTGACCATAGAGTTCAGATGTAGTGTGAAGTACAAAATGCTCGGTGGATAAGGTAGCTTGGGAGTTAAGTTGGTAGGTTCATTCAGAAGTTACCTTATTGAGCTGAATGAGCTCTGCTGTAAAACGTTGTTACTTTTATATCCAACGAGAGCTCAAAATCTTGTCAGTGAGATTATCAGGTTAAAAACTGACATTTCGGATAGGAAAGAATCCCGCTAACATTAATGCGCAGAACTGTGAAAATAGATGGAATCTTTTTGAGAGATATTATGACGCCAGTAGTGATAAAGCGCATAATTGACTATAAAATAATTATATTCGCAATATTTCTCAACGGCCTGTTGATGTAGAATGCGTTTTAACACGTCAAAAGTGTCGTGAAATTTTTAATAATCTCCCTAATTAAAATTACTAAGCCATAATGGAATCGAGATATATATTTAATACCATTTTTACAGATTTTCACTCGAGCCCTCTCAAATAGCTGGGGAGACTGATGTACAGCACGCACGAACGACTGATAAAAAGGACCGGGAAGAATAAAGTGGACCGCCCTGCCTACTTGAAACTCCTCGTTCAAGAGTATAAGACATCAAAGTCCACAGGCAAGTGGACCAATTTTACCAATAATAATAATTATACCGATTATCAGATCAATGAATTAATAAAAAAACCTGATTTCGCCTGCAGACGCCAAACACCAAGTTTTAGCCAATTTGGCAAATTTCGCTTACGACCCGATCAACTACAATTGGCTCCGCGACCTTGACGTCGTTCAACTGTTTCTGGAAGAATTGGCCAGCACCGATGAGAAAATAGTCGAATTCGCTATCGGCGGACTTAGCAATCTTTGCCTGGGTGAGTCAATCGTGCCGATATTTCTTCGTACCGTGCAAAAATAATTATAACTCTGCAAGTTTTTGCATGAAGTACTTGTGATCGATAAGCCAACAGGTATTTTTTTATTTTAATGGGCAAGATATGAATTTTTTTTATTGCAGATTTCAAGAACAAGGATTTAATATTGGGTATACCTGGCGGCCTGTCGGCCATTAAGAATTGTCTCAACTCGACCAATCAGGAGACGGCCATCACTGCTTTGACTCTGCTTATGTACCTCATCACACCGAAATCAAAACCAGGTGAATTATGACAAGCTAGAAATACAAACACTTGGCACTAAATAAATTTTAACATTATTCATTCATCTAATTATTGTTCCGTGAATTTCTATTGTTGCAAGATTGAATTTTCTTACATGCAATGTGAACGAAATTTTTCCACAGCGATCAAAACAGAAGATACGTTAGAACTGGTCGTCGCCTTCGGTCGCAATCCGAACAAACGGTTTTCGAATTTGGCCCGGATATTTCTCGAAGACTATTGCTATCCAAGCGAAGTCGCCGCAGCTGAGCAGCGCGTTGATGAACTTCTACGAAATAGCCATGAGTTTCAAAATGAAACAGCTTCAGCATCTTCTGCCAAGACTGACACGGTTCGCTGAAGTCACTAAATTCTCGAGCAAAACCAATACCGGTCATTTTACTTCAATTGAGCGCCATGTGACTCAACACGACGTCAAGAGTTTCGCCCAACTTAGCGGGGACACAAATCCTGTTCATTTTTCAGATGGAAAAAACAAACCGATCGTCCACGGAGCGCTGCTGAATAGTTTTCTTTCGGCCGTGATCGGAAAAGAATTACCCGGCCCAGGGACGATCTTAGTTAGTCAATTTTTCAAATTCCCCAACCCGTGTTTTGTCAATGATGTGATCACTATAGAAGTCGCTATCAAGGAATGGCGTAAAATTTCCACCTGCGAGTACAGGATTTACAGAAAAGCCGACAACACATTGTTGATGGAAGGTTCTGCTAAGGTTATCGTGAAAAAATATGAACCTGAGACTTGTAATTGAACTTGAATAAATTACATGACCGTTACAATGTGCTGGATTTTTAGATGGATAAATGCTGGATTTTTAGTTAGATAAATACAGCGGAAAGTCATTTATTTGGATGAAGGTGTTGAATTTTGAGTACTTCATGTTACTTAGTTTCTATTCTTTAATGCCAAGTTGTCACCGGTGAAATACATGTGACATCAATGAGCCGCTTCATAAATCAGAGGTAGTCGGAGTGTTGAAAAAATGTAAAAACGAGACAGCCTTGATCAATACTGTAGGCTGCGTTTGGTTTGAATGTCATCAAGGATCTGCCGCAGCTCTTCGTCTTCAAACCGTCCTTCCAAACTGTCAACAAATCGATCAGTAACTAATTAATAGTTATTAGTAATTAGTTTTTTTGGTGAAACAAATTTCAGTCGTAAAACGTCAATTTTTACAGAATGTGGAAATCTATTTTTCAAGTAGCGATTTTTTCTCAGCAGAAGCTATTGCTTGATCATTCTCTTCTCTTATAAGTCACATTTATAACATCGGTTATTTATAGTGCAAAATCATCAGCATTGGAAGAGAGCCAAATCAAGCAAGAATTAAATATTGTATTTCTACTTCCATATTTACGTAATAAATCAGACCACTCACTCACTGTCCCAAATATTTCAAGACCTTGACCGTTCAATTGATTTTTCGGGACTGTAAAAATCAAAATATGCAACAGCGAAATCGTGAAAAAAGCTCATATAGTAAACGTACTGTGTGTGACCCAATGTAAAAATTCGAGCATCATCCACTCGCCATAATGAACATTTTAAGACCGCAAACGTTTAGAAATATTGACCCTTATAGCCTGTAAAAACAGGAAAAAGGAAGGAACAGGAAAAACTTTAAACGAAAGAAGTACTGTGTGTTATCCGGGAATGGACAATGTTGCACATTTACTAGGGCAACATGCTCTAAAAAAATCCTTGAGTTTCATTCATTTTTCACGGAGATGAGACAATTTATTTATTTTATTACCACTGACATTTTTGTTCGGAAAATGTTTCTGAGTATAGTACTGTGAAAATTTCCTTCGGACTCGAATTTTCAGACGATCAAGATACTTCCATTTACTCGACTAGACCTTTTACCTGGGAATAAGAGCTTTGGCTTCTTCTGGCATTTCCGGGCACAGGTTGGCCAACGCGGCCATTTCGAATTTGTGCAATTTCTTCTGCGTCAAAAGGCTGCAATAGGATGCACGAATTAATTCCCGAACATGGCAGACATTTTCAATGAAATTCAGCTGTTTTCGATTCAGTAGGTCGATGAGACATTTTATTCAACTAGAAACCATTTCGTCAAATTTTAATTCGTGATAATAAGAATGAGATCTAAACGTGTAATTATTTTCACAATTATTGCAATCATTTTACCTCCGAATAGAAGTCATGGTCTCTTTGTTTTTGAATTTACGAAACCGTTCCGTGTAGGTGAAAGTCTTGTGGAAAACTTCGGAAAACTCCTGCTCCTCTTCGGCGCTTTCGTTTTGCGCTTTCCTGTGCGACAAAAGCATGTGCACTTCGGAGATCAGCAACGTCTCTGCGTTTTCGAACTCTGAAATTTCCGACGCCGCATTAGAACGAGTTCGAAAATGTGCCGCCGATCGATAGATAATGCTTTTCAAAAAGAAGTCTTAATAAGAGATTGTTTCCTCACCTTTTGGAAATTGCAGGTCCGCCGCATCTTCTTCGACCACCTCAACAGATTGTGCCATTACCTTTTTATCAGTTAACACCTATATTAGCTCAGTATTATTAAAAAATCATTCTTCAAAAGCGAAAAAAAAATAGAAAATACGGGAGAAGTCAATTTCAAGCGCCGACAATAATAATGACTGCTAATATAAATAAAGCCGTTTTCTTATTCTTGTTCACTGATTAGAAATTCACTAGAAAATCAAGGAGGCGTAATGGAAAGAGAACTGGACATTGCTTCGATCACAGGAAACTTTGTGAACAAATGTTCTAGTGGGAGGAGCTAACACTTTTATTTGATCACGCCTTATGTGGCCCATTTTTATCAAATACCAAAAATGAATGATCCTTGTCGTCGCATTTTTTGATGGAAGAAAAACCAGGCGACTCATTATCCGATTCTTTATTGGCTGGCCGAGCACTTTCGCCGATTTGGGCAGCGAATAAAGATTCAGAGAATAAGTCACCTGGTTTTTCTCCCCCTCACGACCCCTGGAAAGGTTCTTAGTTGAATGTTAAAAATGAAGTAGAAGGTTGACGTTGAAGGCTGAAATTGAAGTTGAAGGTTGACTTTGAAAGTTGACACTAGAGTTTGGAGTTGAAGGTTGATTTTGAATGTTGAGGCTGGAGGTTGAAGTTGGAGTTAAAGGTTGAATCTGAAGGTTGAGGTAGGAATTGAAGGTTGAGGTTGAAGCTGAAGGTTGAGGTAAGAGTTGAAGTTGAAGGTTGTAGTTGAAGTTAAAGGTTGAATCTGAAGGTTGAAGTTGAAGGTTGAAGTTGAAGTTGAAGGTTGAAGCTGAAGGTTGAGGTAGGAGTTGAAGTTGAAGGTTGAAGTTGAAGGTTGAAGTTGAAGGTTGAAGTAGGAGTTGAAGTTGAAGGTTGCAGTTGAAGTTAAAGGTTGAAGCTGAAGGTTGAGGTAGGAGTTGAAGGTTGAAGTTAGAAGTTGAAGGTTGAGTTAGAAGTTGAAGGTTGAAGTTGAAGTTGGAGGTTGAAGTTGAAGGTTGAAGTTGAAGGTTGAGGTTTGTAATGTTATTCCGAAAAAGTAAAAAAGTTGCTCAACAATATTGTAAAAATCGTTCAGGAACGTGAGGACATTAAACAAAATGAGCAACAATAGCGGGTGCTTTTAAAGCTACCTGTTGTGCGCCTAAAAGCACACCTAGCGCTCCAAGCTTCAAGCGGTGTCGTCACTAACTAATGAATTGCGGAGTTCGTGTGTTGAGCATTATATCCCGCTATCTAACTCCCACCTCGATCAGTGCCCGTGTGTTTGTCGGAGTTGACGATGCCCGTTGGGTCGAATCGGATCGTGCCAAAGTCAAATTCGTTTCATGATGTAGACGTAGGACGGTTTACTTGATCGTGTTGCGGTTTATTGATTCCATGCGATCGAACTATGGAAACGGCAGAGGGTGCGGCGACGACGGAAAATAAGGCGCAAATCGTTTCGGACAAAATTGCCGACAAAGTGACAACATCGGGAATTCAGCTCAGGACTTCGGCCCGCGTTATTAAAAAGCTCAAGCTCGACCAAGAAGCAGCCCTTGCAGCTTTGAATAGTAAAAAAGGTGAGAATGATTTCCCAGTCCGATTTGCTCATGCGATGCGTTTAATTTCGAACGGAGAAAAATTTAACGTGATTTATTTTTATTTAGGTTAATTTGTATAAAATAAAGTGAAACCGATTCTAACGTAGAATTAATCAGCGCGAGCGAAGATTGCTGTGAAACATAATTTCACTGTTTTTCGACAATTTCCCCGTCGTATTTGTTCTGTCGAATGCAATGTCAACAACTGCTTTTTCAATCCGTTCCCAGTGGCCATTTTCATTTTGCATCGCGACTCGCGCAATCGTCCGCCTTCAATTTGTTGATAATCGGTTGAAAAATTCCAACCCAACTAGGTACAATCCAGTCGAATGCGCTTACAAATCGACAATATGATTTTGCATCAGTTGATTAAATAGCGCCCGAGTTTCGGTCGATTCGCTTCCCGTCGGCTCTGAAACGAATGCGTCGAGATCGCTTCGAGATTCGGCTCTTGCTGACAAAATTTTGCTCGAAACAGGAGGAAAATATTTTTAGCCGCCGTCCTTTCATGCTGACCCATTTCCGATGATAATGTCGAACCGAATCTCGGCCGCTACGCAGTTTCCGTCCACCATCTTTCCCCCGGGAATATTTCCCTAGATTGAAATTCCCCTAAGCGAAATCCGAAATTATCATTTTATCGGACGAAACGCGATTTTTCGCCCAACCGGTTACCTTGCGATTGAGTCGATTCGAACAAGCTGATATCCCGTTAGCCGTTGAGACCTGAGGCGTGTTCGTTCTCATTTTTGTGTACGTCGATTATATTCCATTTACCCCTCGTCGTGTGCTATAGAAATTCTCGCACGTTCGGCTCGAATTAATCCGGTAAGATTGAGTAGACCATTTTCGAGAAATTCTTTATTCTCTGAAAAATTTCTAATCCACGACACAATGGGGAAGACGCCTATTTTTTATTTTGAAAATTGTGAGTTTCCGCGGAGAAAATCGCTAAAGAAAACCGATGATTTTGAACGAAAAACGCTGCAAATTATTGTACAGTGGTTTATTATTCCTTCGCTTCAATAATGATTTAGGAAAACTATCCATTTGTGATAGTAATTATTTCGAACATTTCTGAACAATCCCACGGAAAAACAGATGGTACCTAACTATCGGGGAAAACACCGTAGCAACTATTGTAATCAATTTTATTTTTCTTAATTTCCTAATTAAAACTAAATTTTTTGCCTCACCCTACAGCTGGAGAGAGCGTTTGACGACCATTCCAATGAGTATAGAACGATTTTTATAGCTTGAATAACTCACGAGTTATACCCTCATGT
This sequence comes from Tupiocoris notatus, assembly GCA_037159825.1. NCBI lineage: Eukaryota > Metazoa > Arthropoda > Insecta > Hemiptera > Miridae > Tupiocoris > Tupiocoris notatus. The sequence goes on along the minus strand of JASJUZ010000755.1, from coordinate 19,061 downwards.
CAAAATTAAGAAAATCTCCCAAATTCGACACAAAAGCTGCGATAACTCGAGAACCAATAAAGCTATCGACCCGGCAATGGTCTCATTCGATTCAGCGTCCAAAAATCTATATAATTTGATACCAAATACACATTTTTCTGAAAAACCCTGGAAAATATGAATTTTCTCCCCCTCAAAACCCCCCAAAAATACCCTTAAAATTGAGCTAGCAAGTAGGTTCAAGAATTGGGCCGTCGTAGGACCGAGATTGATTTTTGGTGAAAATTTCAAGAACGTAGCTATTATAGTTTGGCCGGAAAACTGCTAACGGCGTACGGCGGACAGACAGAATTTTTTTTATTGGATATTTTTTATTGGATATTCGGATTCTACATGCCTTGAAACGTAAAACATCAAATTTTGAGGGGGGTTAGAAAATTTTTTTTCTTGGGCGATTACAATGGTTTATTATAGTTGAATAATAAACCAAAATGAATAGTTATTACGTCATAACTTGTCCGTTGAACGTGAATATCGATACTAGCGCTTGTATCTTCGGAAGAATAAACTAACATTGGGAGCAATGATTTGAGGTTGCTGTGAGATTAAACCCCCCTTCAGCAATTGATTTGCTTTACGAGGCATTTCGGGCGGTGCTAACTCGACGATTAAAAAAACACAATAAGCAGTGAAGTTAGCGTCACTTGCTCGATTTAGCATGACTCCAGCCTTAAAGACCGTCTTGTTGTTGTTGTCTGTCTTTCAACCGATTGCAGAGCGCTCTAGGGAGATTTCTCCGGGTTTATACAAACCGCTGATTTTCCTTAGCGATTTTCTCCGCGGAAACACAGTTTTCATGAAAAATTGGTCATTCCCCCTTCGGCTGACACCAAATAGCAGAATTCAGGCCATTAGGAACGAAAATAAAAAATCGGCGTCTTCTCCATTGGTACGTTTTCCTTGCCATTAGACCAAAAAATTCACTTACACAAACATGCACGCATAAAATAAAATAAAATCTAAAACACCAAGATGAAGTACTGTTTGATCTAAACTATCGAAATCAAGCATAGAGCATTTCGAAGCTTCCAGTGTTCCAATGTAATAGTAAATAATAAAATGAGGGACTTTTTCTAACGCTTTACCCTAAGAGCGCTGTAACCGACCAGTAACGTCTGACTTGTCGAAATGGGGATTTTATTTGGATGAATTCTTTTCCAGCTGAGGAAGCCGCCAAAGAAGAAGCACCGCCGCCTACCGAAGATAAACCGCTGCCAAAACGTCGCATTATTTGGTCTCAAGACGATAAGAATGCGTTTTTCGAAGCCCTCAATGAACATGGTAGGCTTATTTTTTCTCTTTTTAAATCTTCATGTGTATATATATTTTTTTGTAGTAATTTTCACGCCTATTTTCTCAGAATTCGTGTTATTAGTATAATTTATCAACAGCTTATCGCTTATCAGCCCTCAGGCTATGATCATTTATCGTTGTCGAATTCTAACCTCGCAACGGTTTTCGATTCAAGGTAAGAACTTCGAGGAGATCGAAAAATATATGGCAGCCCGCGCCAAAAGGAGGTCCGACATTTCGAACAAAAACCGAGTTCGAGCGCGGCACTTTTTCTACCGAACGTGGCACAAGCTTGCCAAATACATAAATTTCCCCGATTGTAAGTGTATTTAATTATATAGAAGCGCGAGAAATTCTCAAGTGTGTCAGTTTTCAACAGAAATTTTCGTAAAAAAAAATAATTTTGCCGTCGAATTTCCTTCCAGGTATAAAGAAATCAACCCAAGAATTGTACGCCCTTATTAATTTCGGCGAATGGCGCAAAAAAGTCGGCCACGTTGTCGAGCGCAATGCGCAAAAATTAAACGAGCTGATTTATTCGGGTTGTACCCAAGTGCGCGTGCGCGGCAAAGCGTGGCGCATCAAAACTCCGGTTTGCCGAGCATTGCGTCGTCTCAACGCTTTCGAAGGTAGGAAAATAAGGAGATTGTCATTTTGAAATAATATTATTCGCGGGTTATGGGACCTTCTAATATTATTGCTTTTTCAACAGACGAAGGCGAGGATCTGAAGTTGCCTTCTCGAATCACCGTGATGATAGCTGCGAGATCTAACAAGGACGCAGCACGTGTGCAAGCGATTGCGCACAATACAAGAGTCAAAACGACACTCTCCATTGATTCGTCAATTCAGAACATTACGAGTTTCCTGAGTAGACGTTGGTCGGCTGCGCGTGGAAATGTGAATATTTCAAATCGATTAGACAGCCGTGTTTAATCAATTAACTGCTAAAATTTGTAAATCAATACCTTGTCGCATCAATCTGTCTTTCAGGATACTTTACGCGTTGGACCAAAAAAGGACGCAATCCCTGCGCAGACGAATTTCAAATGCGGCCAAGTTGTGACGAGTAGCTCTGTTTCGCTTTTGGCCCACGAAAAGAAAACGTGTTCCGAAGGATATGAAAAAGTCCGAGCTCTATTAACGCAGGTAAAAGTTGCCTTATCGATCTTATATGCATACTGATCGGTCATTAATCGTTCAGTCGCTGATTGTATGTTTTCTGCAATGTCAGTTGCAAATCGGAAAGACGAAAGCGACTTTGAAATATCAACGGGAAGAGACGGCCGCTGTAAGCAACGACACGAATGTCAATTCTGAAGTTGTGGATCCGAAAAGTTTGGCTCCAAACAGCGCGACTGGAGCCGAAGAGCAACCGGGAGACATGCGGAATCGCATAGGCCAACTTTATCTCATGGTTAGAGCCGTTTTCACCTTTTCATCACCAAAGCACGAGTTTTTCTTGTCGACTAATTTTTCTCTTCTTCAACTATAATATAATATTGTTGGGCTTTTCAGTACGGGAAGCAAGGAACACTCGATCTGGAATACTGGTGGGAAGAAGCGGATAAGGAGAACATAATGAATTTTTCCAAAACGCTCCCTCGCCTGATCTCAATTGCCAAAATGTTCCATGCCAAAACCAAAGTGAGCAGAATTGAAAGATAAATATTGACATAAATAATTTGTGTCTTCATTCAAATCAAAGACTTACAATTTTCAGGCTTTGTGGAGGGGAGAGTGTGGTTGCCCCGGTCACAAATTTCTATGTCTGAATTCAATCCCTTGACGGACATAAATTATCGCTTAATGCATGGCGCGGTTCTATATCTTCTAGGTTTACTTATAAGTGATTGTAATAAATTTTTATCAATTTTTTCATCGTGTATGAAAAAAGGATCTTGGATCTTTTGTAAGTAATGATTTCAATAAATTTGAACTTTTTAAAACCGCACTCTGTCAACTTGGTAGGTTTGAAATGTGGCTGGTTGTGCTGGTTAAGGCCTGTTGTGATGTTTAGGGCTGTTTTGGTTGCCTTATGTGTTGAAGAAATAGGTAGATCATCTATATAAGTGATAGTAATAAATTTTGTCGTCACACGTGGACATAAGATGAAAAACCTACACTGTAAATAATAATGTGAATAAGCTTTGAGCTCTTAAACCATACAGTGTTGACTAGGTAGGTTTGAACCTGTAGCAAATGTTCTAGCTGACCGTAACCGGTAAAATTTTTTAAAAAGCCATTTGGCAATTAAATAATTCTAATTCAACAAAGTTGCTGTCTATTCATATGAGCAAATTGATGCCTCTACTCCTGGATATACTAAAAAGATGGAAAAACCAATAATCTCTGTAATTTAGCTTAGCTTTGATGGTCCTCAAATCACATCAAAGCGTCACTTACATAGTGATCGTCTCCCAGGAGAGGAAACCATGAGAAAGGTTCCACTTTCTGGTATTCAGTTTGCTGGACTACACGGTCTACTAGCAGTTTGAGTCTTGAAGATCCTTTCTTCCACCCACACCTCGGTTTTATTGTCTGCAATTGAAATTGAAACAATTTGTTCCACGATTTGTTTTCAGGTTGAATGTCCTTGCGGCCACGTGTGCAAGGGCAGCGTTAAATTGACCGGAGCACAGTCCAAGAGTCAAAAGCAACAAAAAGCGGCCGCCAAAGTAAATATCGCCGTTCTATTATTATTGTAAAAAATATAAGAATCTTGGGATTGTAACATTGGCATTTAATTTCAGAAAACTGAGGCGAAAGAAAAAGAAAGCGACGCGGCCATGTTCAAGCAGCCGTTTCCGCCTTCGGCTTTAGGTCGGCCCATACAACCTTCTGGTAAGTGTAAATGCAAATGGATAGGTGAGGTTTTTAAATAGATTTTCCAGTGTGCGATGCTTATATGATTTTTTTTTGTCGCAGCACTTCCGTCGACTTCGCCAGCTAGCGAAGCAGCGGTTGCTGCTCTCAAGCTTCTTCAGAACACAAGGTACGATCAATGACTATTATTTAATCATACTGTTTACATACAGGGTGGGGCACGGGAACCTCCCACATTTCAAAAAGTTGTTCGAAAAAACAACTAACCGAGATAATGAAAAAAAATTATTGAAAAGATTACGTCATGTAGTTTTTTCCAAACTGTTTAAAAAATAATAATATTTCAACAAGACCAAGAATTTTCAAAGTCGCTTAATGCTATTTCACCTGTGGTTTCCATTTTACAGTTTCTGAATAAAAATTTCATGCCTCACATTACCACTTTTTCAGGTATTCTCAGAGACCGGGTCGCAGACGTCAGAACAGATCAGTCGTTGTACAGCGTATGCTACCAGTTCTACCAAAGCCGACATATCCTGTTGTTATGTCTTTGAACGGAGTCACAGTCATCCCATCTTCGAACGTTGTCCAGCCATACACAAGTAAGCTTTTCCTGTATTTGTATGAAATTTTCTTGTTGAGAGAGGAAAAAAATACCTCCGAACTGGACGGAGAAAATCTCCGAACTGGGAGGGAATTTTCATTTGCGATGTGTTGCTTTTACAAATGTTTTCAGGTGTTGCCTCAATGATCAACGCTCCTGGGTCGACTTCTCCCATCAGCAATGTTAAAAAAGTGCCCCTGCTTTTGCCCAAAGCTGATGAGAAATCCGCCCCTCTTGAACCAGCGTCTCCCACATTGTCGATTTCGTGCAATTCCGTTCCGGTGAGTCTAACTTATTTTTATGTTCTATTAGAAGTTTCAACAGTCATACAAAACGATATAATGATTTTTTCGTATTCTACAACAAATTTGTAACAAAAAGTGTCCTATGAAATTTTTCAACTTTTAAAATTGTTTTCTTGTTTTTAACCGTACCTCCCTAAAACCGCCATAACTTCCTTGATTTCCCAGCGAATTCAAACCTGAGGATACCGTTAGGAAGATTGTTGAATTTTCTTTCGTTGAAGTTTCAAAAAAGATTTTTGCTCACCCTAAATTAATTTAAAAAAAGGCTTTAAAAGCTAATTTTATGAATTTTTGAAAACAGTTGGTTTTTCGAACGTTTATAGTGTCTCTTTAATCCATTGTCTGATTACATTCCTTAGCCTAAAAAAAAAAAAATGCGCCGAATTGTCAGCTTCGAATGACATATCAATAAATTATTTTACGATTCAAAGATGCCGCTAAAAAACCATATGAGTGAAAAAAGCTACACGGGGTCTATGAATCCAGTTGTTGACCAACCTTCGATTTTCCCCCTGAAACTCGCGATTATCGAAGTTTTCACCGTTTATTTCAATTGTAATTTTTTTTTGTCATATACCATTCAAAAGCTGGCAGACGATGAAAATTATGAAATAATTTCTCTCACTTTGCACCGAATGGTTGCTCGTCAAAAACTGATGAAGAAACTGTGACAATTCAACGTTAAGACGCCTCTATTCTTGCACATTGGGCAGGGACGTCAACATTACAGTCAAAATAAAATAGGAATACTCTTGAAAAAAGACTCCCACAATTTCTGTTGGTTGTTCGGGTAACTAGGGGTTTCGGGATCGAGCGGTTTCATCAAGCCGGGAAGAGAGTAGAACGATTTGCAGCCTATGCGGCGTCCGCACTGAAAGCCTTAAACCTTTTCAGTGATTATTTCCCCTCAATTCGCATTATTTTGTTCCTACAGGTGCTTTCGTTAGCGGATACATCGCAGCCGTGCTCCTCCACATCACTCGATAGCCATAAAGCAATTCCTAGTCCAAACTTCCCGACTCCGTTGGTTACCACATTTCTCCAGTCGTCACCGCCTTCTGAACCTGCGTCGAGTTCGACGTCCAATGAATTGGCGAAAGAGCACGATTTGCTCGAGTCTTTCAAAAGCAGTAAGGGCTGAGTTCAGAATAATAAATATTCTTAAATAAAAATGACTTAAATAATAAGCCGCCAAAGTCATAATATAAATGTTATAATGTTGAAAATATGTTGTAGAACTGGAGGAAGCTCCTACGTTGGACGGACATACAGCCACGCTGGACGGAATAATCTCGGAACTTCCTGGAGTTGGGAAAACCGATGGCACGGTCAACTCTTTCAAAGGTTCAAAAGCTTTAATCTTTAAAAATATTGTATTACACCGCGAATTCTTCAATCATTTGATTTATCTTTTCTTAGTCGTTGGAACCTGTTGTTTCATGGTAGCACAGGCTATAAATCTCCTATCATCTAAATTGACCTCATTTTAAATCTAGTATCTCTATCAAAACTACTACATACTACTCTAAAGAATTTATTCGTACATTTTTTAAAGGAATTTTGAGCAGTTCGAATAGCGGGAGCGCTGGTAGCGACAAAAATGACTCCGCCGTGGCGATGCTGGATGTAACTCCGCCGACAAGTCCAACTCGTATACTGAAAGAAGGCGAGAGCCAATGGTTAACCGCTGATGTGAGTCACAATACCCTATCTAGTTCAAATATTCTTAAATATTATATTATTTTCTGTTTTCCTTGTTGTCGGATTTGTTTTATGTCTAGGGGCTGTGAGGGGAGAAAAACAAGGCGAAAGTGCTCGGCCAGCAAATAAAGAATCGGAGAATGAGTCGCCTGGGTTTTCTCCCCCTCACAAACCCTCGTGATTTTTGGTCAGAATATTCTTTATCGAGATCTCTCCATTTTCAGGTGAACGATTTTTCGCTGAGCAGTTTCCTTGGCCAGCTCGAATCTCCTTTGAAAATAAACGGCTCCGAGGATACTCACATGTCGACCGATGTGGGTACCTTTCATAATATTCTATTCAATAATACACTTCCAGTAATCTGCATGTGCTGGGGAAAGGCATCGATAAAAATATAGCAAACGTCTTGATAAAAATCTTCATCAAAGCTATTTTCGTATTTTATTAAAAGTCTTGAAAATTAATTAAAGTAAAAATTTATTCTCAATAAAAAATAATAATAAAATGAATATAGATGAATAAAAATGAAAAACGGGGAAATATTGTGATTTAAATGGCAATAATGCGTCTTATTCGAATCAACTACTTTTCGATCATCGTTTTATAATTTTAAATTTTCACTCTCACGTCGTAATCTATTTGAATTCCAGATGGAATCGCACTTCCAACAATTAATGGCCGAATCCAGTTTGGACTACATGGCCAAATTCGCTGATCTCGCAGCCAAAATCGTTGGCCCTAGTCCACCGTCAGTGCCACCGTGATACCTCGAATACGTTCTGTATTCTTCAGAATATTTTTCCAACCGTGTAAGTTAAAAATTTACCATTCTGGTCAATTGTAGAATTAGCGGATCCAATAGTAAACCGGACAATACTAAGCACTGCGTGTACAAAATTCTTCATCCGATCTGCAAATTTATGACATTTTTGTACACTACTCTTCGGTTATTATTTTGGGGGTCAATTTTTCAAAGCGTAAAACTCGAGAGGTTCATTACCTTCGCTAGTATTTTTTCGTGATTATTTTAAAATTTAAATGTTCCGGTTTCGTTGCTGTAATGCGATTTGGTTGTACGTTTTGTGTGCTGATTTCCTTATAGACGAACCAGCTGCCGCTCACCGGTTGTTTCCAGTTTGAATTACGAGTCTTTGAAATTGATATTGAAATCTGAATGAACGAAAGTTCACCGAGATTCGCATTTTAGTTATTTATCGCATCAGGATGAGAACAATTCGGATTTGTTGAGCATGAAGTGTCAACGCTGTTCTCCCGGCTTTTAAAAATCCTATCGTGAACTGGCTGACAATGAGCCATGCTTGGATTGAGGACTAGGTTTGTCGCAAATGTTTCCATTCTGAAGGAAAGCCCTTTGTGTGTTTCTTGGTAGAAACCTGACTTGACGATAAATTTAAACGCATTCTTGGAGCTCAGATGGCTTATCCTGATAGATACCTCAATCAATTTTTCTTATAGGTTTCAATTGGCGCTTAGTTGCAAGGAAACCTAAGTTATTCTGGTTTATACAGAAACTGGTCGCTAAGCAGCTAAATCTTTGAGGTTGCTATAAGAAATTTTTCGTTTAGTCAGGTTTCGCATTTTTTCGTTGCTAGTTCTGCTACCAGAATGCGTTGGCTGTATTTTTTTATTCGAAACGGAAACAAGCTGTCTCGCTGGACTTCACTTTGAATTGGAATTTTATAAATGATTTCACGTCTGTAATTTTATCTTACGAGTACCTGTAGAAGCGTTTGGAATGATGGAACAAATACTTTTCTCTCCTTTGTAATATTCTTTACGAAAAACGTTATTTGTTGTCAGCTTTTAGTTTATAAGTTTTCGAGTTACCAATTTTGTTAAGTTTCTCGACAGTTTTTATCTATCGCTCCTCCAATTATTTGATTTTGTAATAAAACTATTCAAGGCGTTTATTTTTTAATTGACCCGAGGCATCGAAGGTTGATTCTGATTTTGAGACTGCAAATAAAGGATTTTGAGCCAGAAAAAGGTGCCGCAACTTGCGCCTCACTGGGTACTAGGCATTTGGTTATCCACAGGGCATGTAGTTTAAAAAAAAATTATTTGATGCAAATCCCCTTTGGGGGGATTTACCGATCTTACAAACCCTCTCCCTTTATCTACGTATCTTTCTCATAGAAAGTCTTGTGGATGAAAAAAAAAAAATTAATACAATAGAACGTTTATTGGTGTTTGGTTCGGCTATCATTGGTGAATTAGGCGTTGTCTGCCAAATTTGGCTACCTATACTGTTCTGCATAGATATCTGCGCCGTTGATTCCGATTATCAGAAGCAGTGGATTCAATCCTTGTTCGGGAAGATCGCATCATTTTATATTTAAATTACACGCAGTTCGAGGTAGATATCGCTTACGGGCGGACACCTCTCAGGAAACATGTCATGTAGAAGAGGGGAGCTACCACTGCTGCTGCCAACGGGCCGACCCAGTAAACCTGTGCGGCAAAATATCGGTACATAATACGCTGGAGATTCTTCAAACCAGGATTAGCAGTTAGATGTAATTTTACCCAATGTAGCGTCCATTCGCCAGCCCAGATAGCGGGTGCTAAGCTTCTAGCGGGGTTCATACTCGCTCCAGTGTACTTTCCCTAAAAAATAAAGCTATCGATAGTTATTGTTCGTCAAGGACCCTTAGACAGTTTTGTAACGTAGTTCTTAACTGTTTTATTATGGAACAGAAAGCTAGCTAATGTTGAATTTTCACATTTCATCCTTACAACTGAAAGTGAAATCGCAATGAGGAGCGCGGCGAATTTAAGCGGCACCGAATCCTGCCGAGCTGCGCATCTAGGATCGCTGAGGCCGCAGACCAAGAAAATCAGCGCTAGCGTCGCTAGAAATTCGACGGCCGCTCCTTGGATTCCTGACATTGACTCGTGCACCTGAGTAACGCACATTGCGGGCTCGATCCAGTCGTCGGGCGTTAACAACTGCAAGCAAAAATTCATTTACAGCTCGAAATGGAAAACAATCACTCGCTATTTATCCACGTTCTTACCACGAGGACTCCGACGCCCATGATGGCGCCAATGATTTGAGCCGCAAAGTATACAAACATCATCGGAACGCTGATGTGTCCTAGTATGTAAAACGCTAACGTCACTGCAGGATTCAGATGAGCGGCTGATATATGCCCGAATATCTATAAAACGTTGGAAATTTTTTAGCATCTCCTATTTTACGCATTTATGAAAATTCAACTCTATCAATTCTTCAGCTCGACTCACGCCGATTATTGTCGAAACGATGAAACCGAAACTAAGCGCTGAATGGAAATCCGTGATTTGCTTCGAAGCGTCCCCTTTGACGCAGGAAGCGCAGCCAAGAGAAAGCAGCAATCCTGTGCCGACAAGTTCGGCGGCGAACACTTCGAGATAACTGCTCAATTGGCTTTTCGAAACTGTCGACAGACGAAAAGGCGATAAATTATGTTATAAATTACGATTTGTATCGAATTCGGCCCGATTAGATTGAATCGCTAGTTGCACATTTGAAGATTGCTTAAAATAAACAACCTTAATAAGAAACGATGCTGCAAATTATTGTGCCGAGGATTGTTAATCTAAAATGGATTTTTTTACTTTTATATTACATAGTGAAAGTATTGCGATCGTCTGAAAAGTCGAATTTGGAACCGAGCTCCCGTTGGAAGAAATTTTCATAATACTTTGCTCAGAATCGCTTTCTAAACAAGTCCGTCCGTCTGTACGTACGTCCGTCTGTACGTACGTCCGTCTGTACGCACGTCCGTCTGTACGCACGTCCGTCTGTACGCACGTCCGTCTGTACGCACGTCCGTCTGGCCGGCCGTCTGTCTGTACGTCCGTCCGTCTGTCTGTACGTCCGTCTGTCTGTACGTCCGTCTGTCTGTACGTCCGTCTGTGGTTAAAAAGTGACATATAGCGTCATATCTCCGTAAAAATGAATGAAACTCAATGCAATTTTCAGGAAATGTTCTCCTAGTGAATGAGCAAAATGAGCTTTTATTGAAATTTGGATAACACTCTGTACATTCGAGATATAACCGTTTGAAGTCTTGAAATGCTCTTTAGAGCGAGCAGATGACACTTGATTTTTTGTTTATTGGGTAGGCATTCTAGCCTTGTTCCTGATTCGTGACTGCACTGTTTTTAAATGTGTCACACACCGTACTTCCGAATTTTTATTTTACTATTTTTATTTTTTGCGCGTAAGTATACGGGACGAGCCCAAATAACAATAAATCGCAAATAACAGGAAGACAGACAAAGCAACATTACAGGTATCTCAGGGACAACGGCAAGTATTCCCTAAATCCTCGCGTTCTTATATTTTTCAAAACTCTTGGGGAAAAAGGTCCGATTTTCACCAAATTTATAAAAAAAATATTTAAGCGACAGTTCGATAGCGTAATTTTTCTTTTGACTTTATGATCGGTTATTTCTACTCTAACAAATAAATACTCTGTGCTCTTTATTCGCCGATTATTGTCGAGGATAGAGGAGCCAATTCTTACCGACACTGCCCGCATCGATCTTCTCTTCCATTTTCAAACTCGTGTCCGCCGTAAACTCGTTAGTGGTCATCCCTCGGGAATCGGTAACCCTGCGGAAAAAGCAGCAATCGAATTTGACCCGCATTTTTCAACTCTTCGATTAGGGGAAATTAAAGCGCAAAGCGGTTTGACGACGACTGGGTGAAATTAAATCACTGCGATTACACACTTGGCTCACAATCTCGTTAATCTTTGAGCTGTGAACGCAAGGAAAAAATATCGTCGGCATTAAAGCTTATTTAACGAGTTAACGTAACGATTATGTCGTAATGACTTCAATTATTTTACCAGTGGGTTCACTTGCATTGAATAACTCAATAGGTCATATTTTGAGCATGAAAATAAAACATGTTTAATTATTTTATCCTTCCCAAAACTCTTTCCTTCCCGTTACACCTTGTAAAAATGTTTTTCTCCTGAAAATAATTTCCGATCCCAAACCAAATATTAGTTTGTACCTAACCAACAAAAATAATGAATAAATAAATAAAATAAAATAAATAAAAAATGATTTAAAAAATTAAAAAAGTAACAAAAATGTGAAAAAAATGAGCGCAACCTTGTTAAAACAAGCGGTGTGCCCATGGATTCGTAAACGGTTATGCTCTTCGATCCAAACGGTTTGTGCCTGTGGAAAAAAATTTAAATTTTCATAATCCGGAAACCAAGTGACATTTGACGGTTTTTCCACAAACACAGGTTCGCCATCCAGATGGACTCCTGAAACTAATTTCCGACCATTTTTTCCCCTATAAGTGTTATTTGAACCCGTTTCTTTCCGTGGTTTTATCACAATCACGATTTTTTCATGCTTTCAACACTAACTCGATAAAACAGCTTTAACTCCCTGAATTATGCGAGTTATTGGCAACTTTATTTATCTTTAAAACAGCGTTAAATCGTCCATATCCCTATCGCAAAATTATATTTTTCCGAGCGGAAAAAATATGAGTATAATATCCGTTTGAAAAATAAAATTCGTCAAATCTCGGAGATTTTATGTTTTTCAATCGCCCGCAGTTCATTGTATTTATGAATTTTTATTTTCTTTTTAAGCTCAAATATTGTTTCGAATGGTCTAGTAAAAAATTATTCAAAAATCGAATTTAAGGCCGAAAATCAAGTTTCACTCCGAAAAACGAGGGGTTATTCTTGAAAAATTAACCTTTTTACAAGTTTCGGTCGACTTGTTACATGAAATGTATTGGCGTTTCAACTTGCGCTAAGGTTTAGCCGAGATAACATTTCCAACTTTAATAACTCCTACAAAAAGTTGTCAATTCAGATGTTTGAATTTACCAATAGTTAGGTAATTTAATCGACCACATATCACCACGTAATGTACTTATCGATTTTTAAACCGTTTCTGCGGTATTCAACAATATTGATGAATATACACGAAAAAAATCACATTTTTCAACTTTAAACATTTTTTAAATCAATTCAGTGCAAAAGAAACCAAGAATCAAGCATATATTATTGATACACACATGATCAACTATCATTATGCTAAATTTGAGCAAAATCGGAATCAAAAAATTTTTCACGAAAAATTCAAGGGGAACCCCTGCGAATTTTTTTCATCGACCAGTTAACGATTTTTTTCTCGACTCCCGGGACAGATAAAAATCTGAAATTTTCAGGAAAGTTGTGTCTTGCTATGATGTATTTTTGTGATTTTTTTCAATTCTCGGAAAAATCCGCAAGTGGTCCAAAAAAATCGGTTTTTAAACTCTCGAAAATTGCACTTTAAACGTGCTTTTCGGGGTCAAAACTCATGCGAATCAATTGTTTTATTATGCAGGAGTCTTCATTTGAACGTCTTACACACGCACATAGCAAAAAATTTGGTGGAAAAAATTCAAACAGCGCCACAGAAATTATTTTCCGTAAATCGAGCTCCCGACCGTCCGAAATCTCGAGCCGCGGCAGAGGTGGAAAAATAAACTTTAGTTTTCAATCGAATTTGAAAGCTATTCTTATAGGAAATTTAACGCTGAATCCGAATTTGACGTCAAAACGACGGAAATTCGACGGCAACTATCAGTTTTTACCATTTTTAGCATTACAAGAACCGCATTATAACGAGAAGCGCTTTGTATACAAATAATACCTCTCGAACAAACTTAATTATGTGATTAACTAGCCAACTTCGTAAGTTTTCAAATCGGTTAAAAATAAAAATGAATTCGGTAGACGCAAATATGATGAGCAATTATGAATTCTCTGAATGATGTCCTTGTTAGCAGTTGTTTTTGTACAAATATTACGTCGACGTGAAATACGTCGTGCTGCTTTTCGAGACTACCCTTTTCGACGATCTCATAGCCATTTTTTGACGCCAGGAATTTCATAACTGAGCAAACTAAAACCTCTTGTGCAAGGAATTATGGAAATTCTCCGCCGAGGTTGACAAAAATCGGAAAGATTTGATTTTGCCAACGGACGTAGACTTTATCCGCCTTCGAATTTTGAACTAATAAACAAAAATGGAAATTTTTTTTTTTTTTTTTTTTTTTTTTTTTTTTTTTTTTTTTTTTTTTTTTTGGGGCGAAATGTTTGGATTTTGGAGGACTAAAACTCAGCGGAGGTAAAAAAATGTTCAAAATATATCTGCCAACAACTTTGTGTTTCATTTAGTACATGTAAAATCAATTATTTAATCATCAATAGCGACAAACACACGAAATTCCGTGACGCCAACTTTTTCCAAAAACGATGTTTTTCGATACATTTGGAATTTTTCGGAAAAACTTGAACCGAAAATCAAAATTCGGGGATTTTTCAACCGATGGCCTTAAATTCAAAGTATCCCTTATTTTTTCATCTCGATCCAAACAGCCAGTTTCTCAATCAATCGTATCTCCTCTTCATCGTTTCATTGTTTTTTATATATATAAAAATTAAAAAAAAAAAAAATTATTTATCATTTCTACTCTCGAAATTCGATCAAACCAAGCACGACTGCGATTTTCATGCGAAATAATTCCAATTTAAAAATGTGCCGTTCGACAATGACTTCTCTTCTAGATTTACTTTTTAACCGACTTCATTTTAAATTGAAAGTGAATATAATTTTTTTTATTTACCAAACAAAAAGGAATCCAAGGTCGGAGATTGTTTTTTTCAGCGGAATTTTTGTTTCGCGTTTCAGCCCGTGTTTATTGTAAAATACCTAGAATCACTTCATGTGAATACGCACATGAAAAAAGCGCGCAAAAATAAAATAAAATAAAATTTCAACACAGGCTAGATTAAGATTTTCAGACTAACATTATTATTAAGAACGTTATACATAATTTATAATTGTCGTAAATTCTTCATCTCTAAAAAAAATTTTCTACGTTGAAAAAAAAAATTAGAATCGATATTAGGGAACTTTCAATTTTAACGAAGCGAACGGAACTCGTACTGCACTTACTATAGTTGTGGACAATTGACGATGTTAAACGAGCAAATGGGCTGGATTTTTGGACAGTATTTGCCGAGTGAAATAGGGAAAAATAGGGGGCTTTTTGGCAAGGCAAATTATCTCGTCGGAAATTATAATGGCATTATTCTGTATTCGGCTCGCAGGTGCGACGGAACCTTCGACGTGCTTCCGTCAAAACGAGACTGTGATTGATTTTTCGTGTCAATTCAGAAAAAAATCCTCGCGTTACAAAAAATATAATAAAAATTTTTTATGAGTGATTATGCTTTTTTTTAGGAAAGGGAGAAAAAATGCTAGTTAAGTAAAGTTACGAGTCTAGCATGACATTTATTTTTTTGGAATTTTTATTTTAAAGAATTGCCAAAAATAGGCGCACAAAAGAGAGCATAAAAACATAAAGATATAGGCATCTCGTCGAAATTACTTCAAAATTAATTGTATAAAAAATTTCAAAATTTTCCAATTTTTTTTACGGCGATTTCCGATGTTTGTATTTTTCGAAAAAATTAGATGTATTCGGGTGATTGTAAATAAATCTTACTCTCGGCTGGCGGAGTTTCAGAAGAAGCAGAAATAATAGCGGAATACTTTTATTTCGGAAACGCGAGGCAAATTTATGCCGCAGCAGGCGAGCGTCTTTTCGAGCAGGGACGTGTCCGCCATCAACGTTCGATTGCGGTCGTCCTGATCTCCGAAACAGAGTATGCGAAATTTCATCTAAACCGATCGGTTCGGGTTCGAAATTATCTTCTGCGCGATTTTATGCGGTTATTTCGAATTACCATAGATTATTCCTATTCTTCTTTCGGTGTACCTATTTTTCATCGTAAAATGTTCCTATGCTGACGGCCACCCTTTTTTTTAATCAATACTATGAGTACCTATTTTTCAAGAAAATAAATAAATAAAATGCCATTGAGTTATACAAGTAATAAACAAATAAAACCCGCAAATGCACTGATTTTTATTCTGCTTGCAAATTATTATTACTGATGGCGAAAAGAAATTTTTTTAAAACCAAAAAAACTAAGGTTTAAAACCCCCGAATTTAAACAAAAATTCAATTAAAAAAAGTCTTTTTATTTAGAAACTAACCAAGCTTGTAAAGCTGTTGAAAGATGCCATTTTTGTTCGAGTTTGGTAAAAACTAATTGAGCTTTCTTAAACAAAGTACTTTATAAAAAGAAGCCTCCCAATAATGAGAAGAGAGGGATAAACAATTCATTTTGGACAACCAATATTAAAAAACACAGGAATTTTTATTGTTATTTAGAATTTGTCTTTACTTTAAAAGGTGTTTTTGATTCGAACTGAAAAAATAAAATCAACTTCGTTAAAAACGACCTTTTTATTTATTTATAGAATATAATAAACGTCTGTCTGTACATTTTTCTTCAACTATTACCTACGTTTACTGTTAATTTGTTCTTCAGTTGAGGTTTAGTCAATCTGAGAGATTTTTTCCTTATTATGGCTAAACTTTCCTTTTCCAACCAAGTATTAATCGTACTGCCATAAATATAGAATAAGCTCAGTTAAAAAAATAAGAAAATACAACGAGTACTTGATACTTAATTTTATTACCGCTATTAAATATCTATTGAATTATTTCAATCAGTTCAGTTTAAATTTTTTTTTAACTCGAAGGAGTTTTTAGAAGTTGTCGGAGTAAAAATGGTAAAATAATCCATGTTTCTCATGATCATCTATCTGCTACGGAGATGGCTAAGAAAGAAGAAGAAAATTAAGCGTATCGAAGAAAATATTGTTTGAACGTGTTTATTATTTTTTCCTCTCCGAAATTGTTATCAAAATATTATCGAAGTCATTTTTTCCAGGAAAATTTTTCTCTCTAGTTTTGAAAGCAAGTGTTCCTTTGCCGGCATAGTTGATCGCATTTATTCGGCAGATGTTTGCAAATAATTCATCAATCTGAGTTTTTCCACTATTTTCCCTACAGTGTTAAATAAATATTTACTTTTGCATCTTAAATGTTAATTCGCTTTACATTTATAAATGATGATGGTAAATAATATATTATATGGTATTTTTTGTGGTAAATAATTTATTTTATTCCATGCTCTTTTCTATAATTACGAAATAATTTATTTTATAATATATTCGAGTTTTTGTACTATTCCTAAAATCGGTTAGGTACCAAATTTACCATAGGGAACCGGCACACGGTTGCTAAACGACTGAAACCCCTTTGAATCTCATCTAGGTTACCGGAAGAAGAATATTCGCTTAAGGTGGTGAATTTTTTTCTGATCGGCAACCGATTTCGAGAGCTCAATAATCCACGATAATCACTTGCATTCGACGCTCGTTGACATTACCACTGGGGCGCGAGACGTTGGGAATAGGATAACGGAAATACACCGCGCGCACTAAACAGCTGTGAGATACGCACTGGCGAGAGAATGTGTACGAGAGAAAGAAAGGGGAAAAGGCAGCGACAAAGATAGGACGATTCCCCGCGGTAGGGGCGGACATGCGCAGTATTGGCTTGACGGTTCCCGCAGGATGAGATCGAGGTCAATCGGTCGTGAATCCCATCGTCCCTTCGCGAGCTTGATATCTCATGGAAAAATTATATTTGCCCGATCAGGACATGTATAGGAAAAAATTTGCCAATTATTGTCCAGCTGTGAGTTTGTAAAATAATTAAAAAATATATTATTGGGTTTTATTTTATAGTCTAGCGAAAAACGTCGCAAAAAAGGCCGTACCTCGACGAGAATACTTGCTCTTCGTTGAAAAGGCGTTTTATACATTTTTTCGGGGTTTCGAAGTCTAAATAAATTTCTAGATGATAGCAAAATAGCGAAAAACTGCGAATTGTCGAGTGTAACTTCTAGATTACTTCTTCAGAAAAATTGTTTACCTTCAAAGGCCATTAAATTCTGCGTCGAACCGTCTATTTATTTGACAAAATCGGTCCAGCCGTTTTACCGGAATGAATTTTTCAAAAGTTGACCGTTAGTGGCGATTTTCGGCTACCATTCATTCGAATATTTTTGAACGCTTCAACTCGAAAACGGCTGTTTCAATCGCAAAATATCGTAGAGTTTCCAAAAACCCAGAAACTAGACTCAAAAAGTAGAAACTTTTTTTAAATAAATTATTATCTGAAAGCAGTTGTCAATTTTATTTTTTTTTTTTTTTTTTTTTTTTTAAATGAATTATTATATGAAAGCAATTAAATTCTATATCAGATCTGATACGCGAAAATTAGGGCCGAGAGAGTGGTGGCCTTTTTTGTTTTACACGAAACCTATTTTCATCGCTGTGTAAAAAATATTCCCTTGAGAACTTGATTCCGACTAGCATTATGTCCCGAAATTCTACATTTTTATCAATTTATACGTATGCAAGCAATAGATGAAAAACAGTGAATAAATAAAAATTATCCGCAGTATAACAGTAACACGATTGAGAAATTTTTCTATTGTCTATATATATATTTACTATAACCATAATTCGAAGTTTAAAATTATTACACGGAATTTTGTTATTTTTTAATTTCCTCATATAGTTTTTTTTTCTGGTTTAAAGAGTTCAAATAGTGATTTCGGCTGGCACGTGAATAATCGAATTGGGGGAAGTAGCAAAATGAAAAACTATAGCGAAAAATAAGCAGCAAGTAATAAAGGACAAGAAAGTTTTTTAATGGAAAAATTAAACTTATTCGAAAATATTCAAATCAACAACTGTAACGGAAAAAATGACATTTTGTTTTCAAGTTGGCGAACAAATAAAATGAAAAATGAATAAAAGATAGAAAAGTTTGCTTTGAAAGCCATTCATTCCAAGAAGTGAGACCTTGCATATTGACTTATTGAACAAAATGTGAGAATATATCATGTGCTTTAATTATCTTTGAATTTTACTTTCAGAATTTGACAGGACGATGAAAATGCTTCCAATTAACGTAAAAATTGAAGTGAAAAAAGCTTCGAAAAATCCACTCACATGTGAACTTGAGGGTTTGCTTAGCGTTGTAAGCGTCTGCAAAGTATCGCAAAAAAAAAATATAAGTAACATACAGTTTGACAGGTGCAACGTTTTCGCTTACGGAACTGCGCGATCGACTAGTACGTTCCCGATTCACGAATTACCAGGCGAGTCTGATTGTGTAGAAGCGGTACACTTGTTTGAATTCGGATAAGGTTTGATCATATGGAAACGAAGAGAGCAGAAGCGAGGAAATATTTGATTTTCCACCGTCCTTCCGTCCGGAAATTGCGATAAAATCTTCGCTCTACAATGAAATTGTTATGGAT